>JADBJO010000407.1:285000-442500 GCA_016801955.1 Conus betulinus
AGGTTGTGCATTACTTTATGCCAGGCAGGGCTTCCCATTCCACTCTCCACTTTTCGAAATAGGTTCATGGAGTCAGTCGGTATTATGGCTTGTTGAGTGTTAAACTGGTTTGTGGATGAGAGCAAGTGGAGTGTTTGTGTCACTGCTTCACCTCCATTTCCATCATTTCCATCTCTTCCCAACAGACGTTATAATATTAATGCCAACACATTATTTCACCGGTGACAATGATCATCATCCAGCAGTCAATGGTCATCTCCATTTCTCCCCAGCCAGCATGAATAGATTAATGCCAGCACATCATGTCACTTTTGACAATGATCATCATCTATCAGTCATTGATCATTTCCATTTCTTCCCAACCAGCATTATTATATTAATGCCAACACATTATTTCACCAATGACAATGATCATCATCCAGCACTCAATGATCATCTCCATTTCTCCCCAACCAGCATGAATACATTAATGCCAGCACATCATGTCACTTATGACAATGATCATCATCTATCGGTCATTGATCATTTCCATTTCTTCCCAACCAGCAGAATGATATCAATGCCAACACATTATCTCACTTGTGGAAATGATCATAATTCAACAGTCATTGATCATTCACATTCCTTCTGGCATTAGTTTTGTTATATTAATGCCAACACATTATCTCACTTGCACTTTTGCAGCAATCATCATCATCCAACAGTCATTGATCATTCCTGTTTCTTCCCATCCGGCATTATCATATTAATGCCAACACATTATCTCACTTGTGGCAATGATCATCATCCAGCAATCATTGATCATTTCCATTTTCTTCCCAACCGGCATTAGTATATTAATGCCAACACATTATTTCACTTATGACAGTGATCATTATGATCCAGCAGTCATTGATTACTTTCATTTCTTCCCAACCAGCATTATTACATCAATGCCAACACATTATTTCACTTATGACAGTGATCATTATGATCCAGCAGTCATTGATTACTTTCATTTCTTCCCAACCAGCATTATTACATTAATGCCAACACATTATTTTACTTATGACAATGATTATCATCCATCAGGCATTGATCTTTTCCATTTCTTTTCAACCGGCATTATTTATGCCAACACATTATTTAACTTAAGACAATGATCATCATCCAGCTGTACTGTTGGTTTTTTTTCCAGTAATACTGTTTATATGAGCTTCCCCCTCCTCCCTGCATTCGTATGTAAAGATGGAGAGATATGAGCTTTCGCTGCCACCCCCACTTTCTCTCGTCCCCTGCCCCTTTTCTTTTTTTTTTTTTTTTTCCCCTTCCACCAGTCTCCCTTTCCAACCATTATTATCAGTACAAAAACATACATATAACTATTATCATTATGATCACCACCCATTGTCCTGTGCTATGTTTGTCCATGTCCTTGGTGGCAGCTAACCCCCCCTCTTTTTTGAAATTTCACCACCCATTAGCTTTGTGTTTTGTTTGGTGGGTATCCCCCCCCCCCCCCACTGCCTTTGTGTGTGTGTGTGTGTGTGTGTGTGTGTGTGTGTGTGTGTGTGTGTGTGTGTGTGTGTGTGTTGTTGTTGTTGTAGTTGCTGTTGTTGTTGTCTTTGTAGTTATTGGCATGTCAACCTTTTCTCACTGATCATTTCCATTCATTTCCTTTCTATTTACTATGATTATATCTTATAATATTATATTATACCCACACTATCTCACTTCTCACATGAGTCTCATTATGGTCATCATCCACCAATAATACTATTTACATATATTTTCCCCCTTTGTGTGTGAATGTTTTTTTTTTTGTGTGTGCTTTTTTTTTTTTTTTTTAAGACATGTTACCCCTCTTTCATTGTTGATTTCCATTTCTTCTCAACCAGCATTTTCATATTAACGCCAATGCATTATTTCACTTATGACAATGATCAGCATCCGACATTTTTTTTATGTTCTGAGTATGTATTGTGTCTGATTGAAAACAAAAGATTTTCTGGAAGATATGAGTAATAAGTATGGATTGAGAAACTGATGAAAGTCCTATATTAATAGCTATTGCCTTGATTGATGTTTGCCTGCTTACAGGATTGATCTGTCAGCTTATTAGTTGAGTGTATGTTATGTATGAATGTGTGTGTGTGTGCTTGTGTGCGTGCATGTGTGTGTGAGAGAGAAGAGAGAGAGAGAGAGTGTGTGTGTGTGCGTGTGCGTGTGTGTGTGTGGGAGTGTGTATGTGTGTGTGTGTGTGTGTGTGTGTGTGTGTGTGTGTGTGTGTGTGTGTGTGTAGCGGTGAGTGTAGCAGGGCGACAGTATTTTTTGCAAGCTGAAGATTTCAAGAGCATGCACCACTGGATTGATGCATTGAACAGCGCAAGCAAGATCTCAGTAAGTTGCCATGAGAGAGTGCCTCTGCATTAGTTTGTTAGTTTGTGTAGAGTAGAGCAAGTGAAATTGCATTGCAGTTTCTGTGTATGTGCTTGCACTGATTTGCATTGAGTATTATAAACAAAGTCTCTTAAGTATCTATATGTGAATGTCCATGCTTATTCTGGCATTCAGTGTAGCAGACAATATAACATGCAGTTGATTTTTGTAAGCTGATAATCATCTGGAGTGTTTTACATGCACTTACTGCAAGCTAGACTGTAGGATTCCATGTGAGTGGACATGCAAAGAATGCAAGAGGATAAGATTCTGTGCATGAGTGGAAATGCATTTGCCCACACTGACTGAATTGAGCAAGATTGTAAGATTTTGTGGCTGAAAGGACATGCACTTGTTCACACTGACTGGAGCATGCAAAACTGTAAGATTCTGTGTCTGTAAAGACATGCTATCATCCACACTGACTGGAGCATGATAGGCTAAACTTATATGCAGGAGTGGACATGCATTTGTTCACACAGAATGGACCAAGCAGAATCATCATTTTATTTTGAGTATATTTGTATGCAAAATCATCATGATTTTTTGTAGGAGTATATGTTTATGTCAGTGGTTTTTCTTGCAAAATCTGTATTTTTGTTTATGGGCGTATGTGTGTAATCTTGTTTGCACTGAATCTGGAATTTAGTAAGCAGCGTCAGACTTCTTCATCAATAAGCATGTTATCACTGTATGGAGAAGTTTCTCTTTATGTCATTCAAATGTAGATACTTCATGCACTTTTTAAATTGGTGGTCATGTATGTGTGTGCATGTTTGCGCCCTCACCTCTTCTCCGTTCCCCTCACCTCCCACCTTGTCCTCTTTTTCCCAATTTCCTTTCCTTTTGAGCCTGTAATGAGTTGTCCTTGATGAACAGTTCCTTTTTGTTTTTGAGGAGAGTTGTGGGTTTGGTTTTTTGATTGTGCTTTGCTTAACTCTCTTGACAAGCACGCGCCTGCTAGCGCCCGACCGGAAATCACACAGCCAAAAGGCTGAGCGCCCGCCAGCGCCCGATAAAACATGTGGCAACAATGGGCGCTGCCATGTTTTTCGTAGAAAAGGAAGTCTCGCGAGAACTCGACTTTCTTCTTCCTGTAGCCATTTACTTCTATTTGCAAAAAAAAAACACGAGTCGATACGTGCTGTGGTTCTCGAGTTTATGATATTTAAAGGTTTGTGGTCGAAATGCCGTTTTTCACCATGGCTAACCTTGATTTCTGCTGCGTTCTATAATGAGATTTAGTGATGAAGATACTGTGATTTGTAGGATTTACGGCATAAGACTTAGTGAAAGTGCTGGGTGATGAAGCTTAGAGTGACCTAGATTTTGACTGGGATGAGATTTGAGATATGATGAACAACGATTCAGAAGAAAGTTCTGAAGAAGAAGATTTTTTTTTTCCCCCGAGTAAATGGCTCATGTGACATTCTTCAAACTTATGATATAGCAACATATGTATTCGTAGGAATTTTTTAAAATTATTTTAATTTCATTATTTCCTTTCCTGCCTTTTAAATTAAATTTTAAATTACGTAACCATGTTCAAATTATGGAGTTACTTATCTTGCCAATGGTTTTCGGCGTAACTAAGCTCAGGTAAGTGCTTACTGAAGAGGGTTAAAGTTCACAAGACACATACATTCATGTTTGTGTAAATGGATGCTTAGAGAAATGCCAGACAGAAATGTGTTGAAAACATTTTCAGCCATCTTCATCTTGATGCCTGTGTTTTGGATTGCAGTGGCTCCTTTCAGGGGGAACTGCATGGTTGTCATAGTGAAAGAAACCTCGAATTATGAAGAAAAGTTGTTGTTCCCAGTGGGCTATCCTTTTACACAGAAATGTTCACATCTGCCTGTGTTTATTGTGTTATAAGCCCATCCCCCCCCCCCCCCCCCCCCCCCCCTAAAATTTTGCAAAGTCTTACAAGATTGCAGGTCCTACTGTTAATAAATGTTTTCTTTAAAGTACTGTTAATTGCTTGTATATGTAATTTTTTTGTTGTTGCAAATGATTTATCTTTTCTTTTTTGTAAACCTCTATTCATGCAGGTGTCACAGTTAGAGCAGATAGACAAAGGGAAGGAGTGGCATGCTGCTGACTTGACTCACACAAGCTATGTGACCGAGATTGCTGGAGGAGTGGTGTGCAAAATGCCTCTTCAGGTAAACTAACACATCTTCCTTCAAGGTCTACCGTTTCCTCAGTCTCTCATTGCTGCTGCCGGTTTGGTTTTGAGTCCATACAGATTTGACATGTTCCAATTTGGTGGTCCTGCCTGGTCGGACTTTTGGTCTGAGTTAGTTTTAATGGGCAGCAGTTCTTACTTTACCATGTCTTTTGTGTGACTGCTTTCCATGTATCTGTTCATGCTGTCTTGTCCATTTTCAGGGTCAAAATTTCACAACATAAGGTTATGTTTCCACAACTCAGCAAATGTGACAAGGACTGGGAGACCTTTAATGTGCATATTTGTCTGTATGTGTGAACCAAAGTAAATTGAGCCACTAGTAGGTTTGCACACATCTCAGGGAGATCAATTATGATATCTGTCCTTAACCCCTTGACTGGTTTTGATAACAAATGTCCAGTGGGAGATAGAGTAGGACTGACCGATAAGGCATCAGACAGCTGTTTTCTTGACATGTTTCAAATGGGGACATTACTGTGTTCATGAGAACCAGTTACAATATAACTACTGATCAAAATATCGTCTCTGGTATTGTCTCTGGTCTTGTAACTGAGTATCATCATCTGCAAAAGAGTGAGATGAGATGAGATCAGACAAGGGTATGGTATACAAACTGGGCCAAGGACAGAACCCTGTGGCACTCCATAGGCGATTAATGCTGGGTTAGGTTTGCAGTTTTGAATAGATACAGTTTGAGTGCAGTTGGACAGGTATGATTCAACCAGTGAAGGGCTGTGCCAGAAATACCAAACACATGTTCTAAATGAGAGAGAAGAATGCTGTGATCAATTGTGTCAAATGCGGCTGAGAGATCTAACAATGTCTTCATCAGGAGAAAGCAGGAGATCATTTACAACTTTCATCAGAGCAGTTTCCGTGCTATGACTGGGTCTGTAGGCCGACTGATGGATACTGAACAGTAGGTTGGACAATAAATGAGTGGAAAGCTTAGACAACACAATTTTCTCAATAATCTTTGACAAAATCGACAGATTGGAAAGTCAACGGAAACTTTTCAGATCGTTAGAGTCTAGTGTTGGCTTCTTCATAAAGGGGTTACAATCGCATTCTTGTGAACATAGGGAAAACACCAGAAAGTAGAGAATCATTGATCATCTTTGTCAAAAAAGGCAAAACAGTTTCCAAGCATTCATAGAGCAGGGGCGTGGGGAGTGGGTCAAGATCACACGTTTTTTGGGAGCTGATTTTTTTCAAAATTACCAAAACCTCTTCGTTAGTGACAGGACTGAATGCACAAAGTGGATCACCACTGAACGGTTTACCGAGGGAGTGCGCCACAGTCACATGAGCGTCCAGATCTTTCCACAAATTTTCTCAACCTTGGAACAAAACAAATCTGAAAAAAACATATTTGGCAATGCAGACAACGGATAGATGGTGGGAAGCTGATGACTTTTGGTCCTAGCACACAGAGTGTTGGTGATGTGATACAGTTCTTTGCTAGACTTTGCCTCCAAAATACTGGTGTTGTAGAATAATGTCTTGGCTTTGTGAACAAGGAAAGTCACAAAATTCTTGGCTTTCTGATAGATCTGTTTGTGAATGATGAGTCCTGTCAGTCTCCACTGCTGCTCTGCACATCTCCGCTTATGTTTTGCCTGAAGCAGTTCATCGCCAAGGACACCAAACCAAGGGGGCGGCACCTTCCTCTCCATCACCCTGCGTCGAGACACAGGGGCATGCTTGTCCAGAACGACTCGGAGGGCAGTGTTGTACTGGTCAGTGGTGCAGTTCTCAATGCTGCCCAGCTCCACCTGTAGATAGTCTCTCAGCGCTGCTCTGTCAATGGCACAGATGTTGCGGACGTTGTGTAACGCCAGGGCAGGGGAGGGAGATCAGTGTCGAAGGCCAACACCACACTAAAGTGGTCAGACTCCAAGGCGCACGTGGCCTCGGATGATCGGTGAACTCCATCAGAAGGGTGCACAATCACCAGATCTAGAGTGTGACCCCCTTTGTGAGCAGGGCCAGACACGGTCTGACTTAAATCATACATCGACAGGAGCTCTCTAAAAACCTGGATGCACTTCTGTCTTGAAGATCATTCACATGAAAGTTGAAGTCACCCAATAAACACAAGTGATCATGGAGGGTGTTACAGTGATCAAGAAGCTCTGGAAGCTGGTCTAAAAACATCGCATCTGTCAATGTATACTTGTTGGCAGACGTGGGCCCAGGGTGATGCACACACAAGAAGTGCAGTACACTATGCTGTGATGTCAGTGACACTTGTAGCAGTTCAAAAGCGGCATGATCGAAAGTAAATTTGTCTATGAAAGTAAGATGGGGAGCAAGTTAGTCTCTATAGATGACAGTGATACCACCACCATGCTTGCCATTGGTACGGGTGAGGGACTTCATGGAGTAATCACTGGGTGTGAGATCGGCACAGAGTGCCTTGTCACCACGTGGTCTAAGCCACGTCTCCACAACAAACAACATATTGAGGTCATTGTCAACAATTAAAGTGTTAATCTCAGTTCTCTTTTCTTTGCATGTGGGACTGACAAACTGTGCATTAAAAGATGTGATTTTGAGTCCATCCGGCGTATGATCAGGAGAAGAGGGTGTGAGCGGAATGGGGCAAGTTCAGTGTGCGCTTTCCTCACTTTCCTCAACAACAGGAGCTGGTCTCTGCTGTATGTAACCAGAGCGGGCAGCGATGACACTGAAAACCTGGCTGCATAGCATGGTCAGCATGTGCCGACTGCAAGCTGAATGGCCGCTCGTTCAACAGGGTCAGTTGGTAGAAGAAAAACAAAAATGTCAGGTATAAGAACCGGGCCATAAATCCGTTGTCCATAGTCAAAAAGTGCTAAAAAAGACACCAAAATGAAGGGTGTGTCATGACGAAAACAATGATGTTGTTCAGTCACACAGCAGCACTCTCAGTCTCTCACAAACACAAAATTGGTAACAGAGCAGTTCCCTCGAGCTTACAAGGTGAAGGGACGTAACTCTCAACTTCCAGAAGTTCCAGCATTGTTGATAATATTAACAATGTTATTTCATATTTTTCATTTTTTTGACGTGGATAGAGAGGGTGTAATGTAATGTGATGTAAAACGATATTTATAGAGTGCTTTACCTCGCAAGAGTCCGAAGCGCATATTATAAGAGAAGATGTTACAAGTCTCTCCCCTCCTCCTCTCCACTAAAGACACCATGTCATGAAATGAAATGACAAACAGCTTTTCTTTTACTGCAGTACAAGTCTCTCCCCTCCTCTTCTCCACTAAAGACACCATGTCATGAAATGACAAACAGCTTTTCTTTTACTGCAGTACAAGTCTCTCCCCTCCTCATCTCCACTAAAGACGCTATGTCATGAAATGACAAATAGCTTTTCTTACTGCAATACTGATTAGATAAATAATGTTTTCCTATCACACTCTATTCTGGATTGAACAGTAAAAAAGCCACACACACACACACACACACACGCACACGCACACACACACACACACACACACAAAAGAAAAACAAAACACACACACACACGCAGACAGACAAACGAGCGCGTCAAAACAAGCAGACTCATGTACAGAGATAAGTGGACATCGTCAATCATCTTGGTCTTGGGGAAAAGATGTGTGTTAGGGAGGAGATTTTAAAAGTCTTTAAAGAGTCCGCGTCATGCAGAGAAGAAGGCAGACCACCCCACAGAGCAGGTGCCAGGCAGGAGAAAGAGACCGCTGGCCTGAAGCCCCCAGGTGAGCAGAGGGAAGCCGAAGCAGAGGAGAATTGGTGGATGAGCGCAAGTTGCGAGACGGAACATAGTGATGAAGGAGGTGAGAGAGGCAGGAGGGAGCCAGAGTATTCAGCGACCTGAAAACCAGGAGGAGAAACTCAAAGTCAAAGCAAGACTGAACAGGGAGCCAGCACAAGGATGACAGAACTGGTGACATGCGACCAGAGATCCAGAGGAGTAGGAGACCAGACGGGCAGCACTGTTCTGAACCCTCCAAAGTCCAGAGATGAGCCCTGAGGGACAGCCGGCAAGGAGGGAGCCACAACAGCCAAGCTGAGACAGAACAAAAGCACAGACCAGAGTCTTCAGGACATTTTGAGTGAGAAAGTGGTGAATTGAGCTGATTCCAGGAAGTTCAAGGCAGCAGGACCTGCACACATTAGAGATATGTTGTCCGAAAGAAAGAGCCTGGCTGAGCACAACACTGAGGCCACAAACCGACACTGACAGATCTATCCCGCCTCCATCAATATTTATAGAACAAGGGAGAGAATGAATTCCACAGTGTGCTTCGAAGCAGTGAGGACCATTTCAGTTTTGTCTGCACCAAGTTGTTGTTTGTCACCGTGCATCCATGATTTAACATCGGAAATGCATGCTTGAGAAGAGAAGACATCTCATGAAGCTGACCAAGATGGGCAGAGACATACAGCCGGCTGTCATCCGAAAGGCTACGGTGAGGGAGAGAGCATTGGCGGACAATGGCCTAGGGAGGCTGGATGCACGGCACAAACAAAACTGGTCCGAGGACAGGTGTAATATATGGTTCACTGTTGCTTATCCATCTTCTCCTGTGTTGTCAGGGGGAGAGGGACAGGATATCCTTCGGCCTCCCCCTGCTAGTTTGTACTCTTTGTGCTTTTCATATACTTTAAACAATGGGGTGAGCGCGAATGGGGGGAAGGGGATGTCCTTTGTTTGGATTAGGCATTGCGGGAGGTGGTGTGGAGGAATATCCTTTGTTCCTCACATTTTTTCCTTGTCCTATGAACCATCCTCCCTAGTGCTGTAAGAGGGTGACAAAAAATTATTTTTTGGACCTACTGTTGTTCAGCCTTTCCCTGCCTTTCTGTACTTCACAAGATGCATGAAGGGACAGAACCAAGCTGTGGTACTCAGGAGTCTGTGGTGTACACCAGTATATATATCGTTAGTGGCATACTACCAAAGCATTATGCCCGTTGATTATGAATACACACATGAGAATGTAACCCTGCCTTTCTGTACTTCACAAGATGCATGAGGGGACAGAATCAAGCTGTGGTACTCAGGAGTCTGTGGTGTACACCAGTATATATTTCGTTAGTGGCATACCACCAAAGCATTATGCCCGTTGATATATAAATACACACATGAGAATGTCAAGAGATAGCAGTTCATGTGCAGTGCATCCCCTTGTCTGGTTTTGTATGATTCATTTTTGGTTGGCCGGCAGTGATCATTCTGCTGTGCTCTATTTTGTGGTCTGCAAAGCTTCTGAACCTCTGCTGCAGTAAGCTCTTTTCCCAAGTCTCGTCTTGCATTCCTGTAAATGTATTGTATGTTGACCATTTTCTTGTGATGCTCTGTGTGTGCAGACGCAAGATGAGTCAGACAGTGGAAGTGAGATGGAGGAAACCCAGTCTTCCATGTCGCTGAGGCTGTCCCCCATAAACTTTTTGTCACGACAACCCAATGTGGCCCCACATGAACACAGCAGCACTCTGGATACACAGAAAGGAGAAGGCCTTGCAAAGCTGGTTCCCATCAAGACTGGCTATGCTGTCAAACAAGGTGCTGTGGTGAGTATATGGACACTCTTCTCCCTTTGCCTAGATGGTTTGACAAGTTTAATGCTTATGCGGCCTGTGTCGCATTTCTGCAACAGGCGGCTCACCGCCGACATCGCCAAAATGGAACCAACTAGGGTTACCTAACTCCCAATGCTCTCACTCTCCATTTTCATGAGATAGAAAGCAGCAATAAACGTTATAGTTGGGGATTCCCTGACCTGTGCCTCACAGCCATTTACTTCATCACAGCCATGTTTAGTCAAGTATTTTTATCGATTTATACAGATTACTTTTCGATTCCCTATGACATCACAACCAAACACTTCAGGTACTCAGCCTTGCCTACATTTACTATGGACTTGGTGCTGGAAATATTGAATAGATGGTCAGTTGATCCTGATTCAGATGAAGAACACCTAGATTGTGACCAGGAAATGCTATGGGATATAGGGAGAGAGTTTAACTCTTTCATTCTTACTTTTCTAAGAACCATTGCTTCCTTTTGTTCCTAGATTCTTATAATACAAGTATTTCCTTCATTCCTGGATTTAGAGGAAAAAAAAAAAGAAGGGTAAAGTGAGAACTGCCACAAATGCAGAAGCAAACCGGCCAGAATAGAGCGGTGACCACTTTCCCACGCTGTAGGAGCCGCCTGGCATCCATTCTATTCATAAACACTGCCGCGCGAGCGACCCTGTCATGACATGTACCGATGGTGCGACTTGTGCGAAATTCAACGCGCTTACTGCGAGAACCGATTTTCCGGGCTGCAGAAAGAAAAGGAGAGATTTTGTGCTGCCCAGAAAACCAGGTTGTAGGGAAGTACGAAGTACAAAGTGAGGCTAACTCTGTAGGGACGCGTGCCAAGAGGAGGGAGGCCAGACGCAAGCCAGTGTGCTGTGAACAAGCGTGTTGTTGGCTTTGAGCCAACTAGCAGTGACTGAAAGCAGTGTGAATGAGACAGCTGAAAGTATGATAGTTAGGGGACGACCAATAGGAAGAACTAAGAGACAAAGAACTGTAAGTACATCTGGCTTGCAACGGGGTCGAGATCGAAGGGGGCGTGGCTGATGATACGTGTCAGAGGTGTGCAGCAGAGATGAGATTGAGTGGGAAGTATGTGACCAGCTTGACTCATACGCCCCAGGTGAGTTACTCCCCATTTTCCAGAGACCAACAGGCAAGTGAATGACTTTGTTTTCATGAAAAATTATTGCTTTCAACAGAGTGAAAGGGATATGTGTGTGTGCGCATGTGCGTGTGTGTGTGTGTGTGTGTGTGTGTGTGTGTGTGTGTGTGTGTGGGTGGGTGTGTGTGCGCGCCCTTACCTTTTCCTTTCTTTCATGTGTGTGCTAGTGGGGTGTAAGAAGTATGGTGTGTGTGTGTGTGTAGTAGTAGTAGTAGTAGTAGTTTAGTTTTACGTCTGTTCATATCTGTGATTTAGATGAAGAGAGAGAGGGGGAAGAGAGAGAGAGAGAGAGAGGGGGGGGGGATGCATGAATGTCTGTGACTCTGCAAGTGAATGCATAATTTGGTTGTCTAAGTGTATACAAATGTTCATCTTTAAATCCTTACAACATATCTGCAAATAATCTTACAGTAAATGCTTAACTGGACTACAAATTAGAGAAATAAAACATCGAAAGCAAACTTTAAATCTGAAAAGACATCACACAAAGACATGCCTGATAATGGTGGTAAATGTGCTTGAAGAGGTAAACAGTCAGACAGCAGATGCTTGCTGTGGTCATTCTTCGTTCTCCACATGAACATTTTGCTTCGCTTACGTATTTAGTTTTTAAGGCATCAAGTTTTAATTTATAAGATATTGACAAGAAATTTCTGTATTGGTACATATTTTTTACTCATAAATGAGGAATACTGTTTACATATTCATAATTAATTAGATGAGTATTTTTATCAGCCACACCAAGCAGCATATTTTTGTAGTGTTTTCTGAATCGGCACCTGGCGGTTTGCTGTAATAATTGATTGACTTCAGGTAAATAAAGGGGTATATTGAATACGGTGGTGCACTTTTCATTGCTGGCTCCTCTCTTTGTGCATTTATCAGGGAGCTTGTTACCCCAAATACCACAAAGTGATGGATTCCAACAGAAAGTGACATCAGTTCCTTTACATATCAAAACATGAATAAGATGGCATATTCATTTACAAGAAAGTTGTTTGAAATGGTATTTGGGAAATTTTATGGATTGCAGAACAGACATTGAATCCATTAAATATGCCATAATGACAGCTATCATTTTGGCAACAAATGTTGATCTGGCTTTTCTGATGGAATAGATCTTTTCAGCCTTTTGTGATGGTATAACAAAAGCAGAACATGACTGATTATTAGATAATACTGAACCATTTGTGTGTAAACTTTAAGATGTTGAGGATAATTCTTTTGTATATATGCACCTTTACAGAATATGACAAAAATATTTGGTTGGTCAGTTTTACTCACCTCAGTGTGATCAAGGTCAAAATGTGCCCTGTTTCTTTCCCAAGCTGGAGGAGAAATCAAGGCTATCTTTGCTAATGTCTCAGAACTGACCGTTGACTCTTTCAAAAGATTTTCTGTACAAGAACCAGTGGTAATATGACAAAATAGTCTGAGCTGTTTTTGGATAATGAGATTCAGGGTTTTATAGCCGTCTCATTTTCGTTCACACCTATGAGTATTGAACACTTCATTACATATTTGGCAAGTGTTAGCTTTCTGCGTTTGTTTAATGGTAAGATATTACTTTTCTTTATAAATTTGGTAATTTGAAGCATGGAACGGAAGGCCAAGGCATAATTTATAGGCTTTGCTATCTATGCTTTGCAGCTTTTGTAGCAACTGTTTAGGGGCACTGAAGAAAGCCTCATGTGCATAACATAATTTTGACTGGATCAGTGATGTGGCTAAATGTTTTAATGTGTTTTTTTATCGCGACACCAGCTTTGTTTACAGATAATTTTTAAAAAGTTTAGCGTTTTTTTTAGCTTTGTTCAGAAGGTACTGAATATGAAAGTTCCTCGTTAATTTAGATGTTTGATATACTCCAAAAAATTCATCTGAAGGTTTGTAGTCAGGTGAGACTGCATCCATTTTAAAAGAGGACAAATCGCTTGTATCAGCTCCATTGTTAAATTATGCCATATATGTTTTCTCACAAGAGAGAACATTAGACCATTCTCAAACATTGTCTAATTCAGTTTGATAAAGTTTTTTTTTGTTGTAATTAAGTGTTCTTTTTTCCATTGGTTTTGAGACATGAGAGGTTAAAGCTGTTCGTTGATAACTATTCGTATTTGTTCCAGATTTACCTTCTTTTAACGTGGGAATTATTACTGACTGCTCCATATTCCTGACATAATACCCTCTGACCAAATCTTTTGAGATATTGTTTTGCAAACATTTTATTAAATTAGTTGGTAAGTGTTTCAACATATCATTTGAAATAGCGTCTAACCCTACAGATGATGTTTTGTGAGTTAATGAAAAAATAGCATCACCTCAGGTATTGTTGTAGGTGCTTTGACAAAAAGATCACTATTTGCATGTGGCTCATCCTAGGGATGGTTTTTTCCTTCCCCTTCTCGAAGCTGTCTGCATTCTGGTGAAAGACCATCCATTCGCATTGTCCTTAAGAATATGTCAGCAAATGCTTCTGCCTTTTCTGCTGAAGTTGGAAATTTGTTACTGTCCAATTCAGATGGACATCAAAGAAGATCTGACCCATGTCTCATGTCCCGAAACTTTTCCCACACTTTCTGAAAAATCTTATGCTGAGAAAATTCTTTGTCACAGAAAGATGACCAATATACATGTTTGGCCTTGGCTACAACTCTGTTTGAATATGCGTTGGCTTCCTTTGTTTCTTTGTGTGCCTTTTCTATCCCATTGGAATGTGCACTTGAATCATTCCACATTTGATGTCTTTCTTTTTTTTTTTTCACTTTCTTAGACTTAATTGTAAGATATGCTTTTGTGTGTGTGTGTGTGTGTGTGTGTGTGTGTGTGTGTGTGTGTGTGAGATTGCTTTTCTGCATCACCTCATAAGTCATATCACTTATTATTCCTCCGAATATTGTTTCAGGAGTGCTGTTGAACAAGGATGGTTTTTAACTTGTGGACTACTTCCAGCTCTTCTTCCCTGATGCTGCATTCCAGCTGATGATGACACAGTCCAACCACTGGCATGCTAGACGGAGCAATTTTTTTTTTTTTTAAAGATAGATGACAGCAGCCATCCTGACTGCTCAGTTTGTAGCTCCAGGACACACAGAGAATGGAAGAGAGTGTAGACCAGTTTTCAGTGTAAAACCTGTGAGGTGCCCATGTGCCTCACTTTCTGCTTTCACTTTCATCATATGAGGCAAGATTTCTGAAAGGCCACTGGTCAGCTGATCCATGGGCTGGACTAATGCCTTGAAGTTTGTCCAGTCATCTTTTATACAGCATAGACAGTAGGAATTATATCATTTCTAGCTGAAATATACTTTTTTTGTCATTCTTTCTGAAAACTGAACACTGGACATGCCCACAAACTTGACACTTTCTTGTCTATTGTGCACTGATGTCACCAGTTTCTGCTCTTTGAGTATGTGGATTTATGGCTGTTTTTTTTTTTTTTTTTTTTTTTTCCATTTTTCTGTTGGATATTAACATATTTTCTGGTCTTCATTTGGTGAGTGGAGAATTTTTCCTTCTTTGTGAAGAGTGTGATGGCATGCTTTCTTCTTTTTTATGTTGAGCTAAGCTAAAGATAACATTCAATTTTTTTTGTTTTGCTTTTTTTTTGCACTTGAAATGACCAAAAATTTGAACTTGTTTGACTAACCATTACTGACATTCTATAATTTAACAAAAGTACGTAAGTATTTTGTTCATTTCACAAAAAAAGAAGGAAAACAGCATGAGAATTGGTTACTAAGTTCCAGAGATATCTGTGTTTCACACATGCTGGTATGAAATAAGAGTTAAAAAAAAATGCTGGTAATGGGGATTTATGCAAAAAACTGAACGTCTGGGGTGAAAGGGTTAGGTCCAGCCAGGGGGTAGGGGGGATTAGAAGGAAAGTGAGGAAAAAAAGAGAGGGGAAGAAAGGGTGAAGAAGGACAGTTTCGTGTTTGTTGCATGTCAATACAGTAGGGCAAGAAGAAGAGAAGGTGAAGGTGTGTTAGAGACAGAGAAGGGTGTTGGCATTTTTATGTTGATCTCATGTTGGTCAGTGCAGGAAACGAGCAGGGAGAAGAAACAGAAAGAAAACAAAGGGAGGAGGAGGGGAGAGAGAGAGAAAGAGAGAGAGAGAGAGAACGAACGAACGAACAAACGAAATTTTATTTTACCAGGGTAATGAGATAAGCAATACAAATGCTTTTTTTCCACCCAGCCTGGGGCAAAAAGAAAGAAAAATAAATTTAAAGATCAAATTAATGCATTTAAAGATCAAATTAATGCAAATACATATATAAGAAGAACAAAGTATAACAAGATCTTGTACAGTTCAAAACAAATTAGCTATTGTCCATAACATTGACAAACGAACGCAGTAGAAAAACGCGTGAACATAGTGAACAAGGGGAAGGAACAGGGAAGGAAAAGGCCAAGTGGTAGGTTTGGGGTAAAATAGAGAGAGAGAGAGAGAGAGAGAAAGAGAGAGAGAGAAAGAAGGAAGGAAAAGGCCAAGGGGAGGTTTGCGGGTAAATGGAACGAACGAACGAACCAACCAATGTTTTATTGAGGTTAAAAATGGATAAGCAACAATAATGGCTTTTTTACACCATGCCCTCAAAAAAAAAAAAAAAAAAAAATTGCGAATATATTTATGCACACACACACACACACACACGCGCAGGAAAAAGTCATCTTGGCTTCCTTTTGACAACAGTAACTGTTTTTTACTACACAGTCAGACAGAAGATCATCATAACATCTCTGCTGTGACAGTCCCGCTGAATTTGCCAGCAGACAACTAAGACACAAACTTACCACAGGTAGAGAAGTGGAGGATGAATCTAAACTGAACTTCTGTGAGAGCTAGGTCTGAAGGGACACAAATTTGAATCACTCATTCCCTGGATTTCATTATATAGACAAAGTGAAAAAGATATAGCTTTGAAAACGACAGGTTGCATTCTATGCTCCTGTGAACATATAGCCTGTTATCAACCAGGCCTAGGAAAAAGAAGGGCAGGGTTGATAAGAATATTTGAACTCCAGTCTCACATATGTGCCCGTGAAGTGAATAAGATATGACTGTGTGGTCTCAGTCATCCCTTTTGAGCCCTTGACCTTGTCAGCTGTGGGTAGGAATCAGTTGTATGCAAAACCATCTCACAGTGATATCCTGCTCAAATGGGAAAACAGGAACTATCCAGTCAAATTCATTCGCTTTACAGATGCATCTCTTACAAATTCTTTGTGAGTGTTGGTCAGATTTCCTGACTCACAGTGTTGGTATCTGTATCTTACAAACGTAGTTGCTGTTGGGATATATTATCAAAAGAATCATAAAGTACAGCCTTTTCATGAAGAGTCAGACGAAAATGAAAGTCCTTAGCATCATCTTCACCATCTACTTCATTCATTATTGTGAATGAAATTGTCTCAAAGTCCGTGACCCTTCATGCCTTGCTCTCATTGTGACTTCATTTTTTATTTTCCCCTCAAGTTCCATGTGGATGTGAGATCTTCAGTGTCAGCAGTGTAATGGGGACTGTTTGGAGTAGTACTTTGGAGTGGGGAAGGCCCTCTCATGCTGGTTCCATTATTAAGCAGGTACTGTTATCAGTAGAGGGGTTAACAGGTGATCCCCCTGCTTATGCTGGATAGAATAGGCTCCAGTAAACACTTAGGAAGTAACTCAGCAGTGGTGCTGTATCAATTCTTGTGACTTACCTGATGATGACATGAAACGGATTGCTGTGTTAACTGCTAGTGCATAGTCTGCAGCAGGGGATGCCTGGCTGTGGCTGTTTCTGGAGAAGCTGGAATGGACCACATCGCAGTAAAGTCTTTGAGAGAGCCTGCAGAGTCAAATAGCAAAACACAACAGCAAAACCAGTTGTAATATTAGAACTGCATGATTTACCAGTTTTATTATCGATCATGTATTATCTTAAGGAGTTTTGATTACAGTATTATGTGACAATGTTAGATATTTTTGCGTGAAAGATTTTTCAATACACTTTAGATGACGATGAATAATTCCTTTCCCTACAGCGAAAGAACTGGAAGCGGAGGTTCTTTGTGTTGCATGAAGGTGGTTTGTCTTACTTCAAATCAGAACAGGTATGTTATTTTATTTTCATAATATAGCAAACATTACTTCTTTACACATCATGAATGCATTTGATTTAGTTTTAAATGTACTTGTGTATCGTAAATGAAGGAAGAGACACAAGCTCACCTTTGAGCTATGGGCCTAAGTAAGCATCTTACCTTCTCTCTCTCTCTCTCTCTCTCTCTCTCTCTCTCTCTCTCTCTCGCTTTCTCATGTACATGTAAGTGTGTGTTTGTGTGTGTGTGTGTGTGTGTGTGTGTGTGTGTGTGTGCGCGCGCGCGAGTGGGCATGGCCTCTCTCTCTTTCTCTTTCCTTTGTGTGTACATGCATGTGTGTGTGTGTGTGTGTGTGTGTGTGTGTGTGTGTCTGTGTGCATGTGTGTGTGTGTGCATGTGTGTGCGCGCACACGTGTGCATGCCTCTGTGTGTGTGTGTGTGTGTGTGTGTGTGTGTGTGTGCCAGAAAGAAAGAGTGTGTGTGTGTGTGTGTGTGTGTGTGTGTGTGTGTGTGTGTGTGTGTGTGTGTGTGTGCACGCATGTGCGTTAGTGTGTTAGTTTTTCTGTCTGTCTGGTCAGTCTGTGTGCATTGACTTAATCAGGTCAGAATAGATTTCCACAGATTTTATTTAACAGGAACAGGCTCACTACCCCCCATTCCTTACAAAAGACCCAAATTTGTCATCAAAGTCCTTAATTTGTAACCATTTATGTAGAATTAAAGGATTAGAGACAACAACGTTCATGGAATTTTTGTTTTTCTTTCTGATCCGTCAGTGTAACAAATTGTCTACTTGTCTAACAGTCATCAAGTTTTGCCTTTCATTTTACGCCCCTCCCTGTCATGTCTAAAAAATATAGACAAGTGGATCCTTCTGTTGGTCCATCAACATCTAGATAATCCATCATTGACTGGATTGCCTGTGTTCTTTGTCAAGAGGGGACAAATGAAACTTTGACATCCCCAGCAGTAGTAATAAAGAGGTGGCCAAGGACATGCTTCTCTTGTTGGAAGCTTAGAATAGTTTGTAGAATGTGCTCTACCTATCTCATGTCTGTTTATGTAGGTCATCTAAATGATAGGTCTGAATGTAGACAGACACTAAAGAGACACAGCACTTCATGGTATAAATCGTGTCATGAACTGAGCCAGTGTGCCTTAGAAAGACTGATGGGGGGGAGGGGGCAGGGGGAGGGGATGGAAGGCACATAATACACAGAGCTTCTGAAATCCAGCAAAGATACGGCCAGCAGATGGTCAGTGGCACCTAAGTTGCTTTTTTTTGTGATGGGAACTCCAGCCATCTACACAAGACATCGATGTTTGATTCGGACTGTGACGTTAGATCTGGAAATACTCTGAATAACTATGCTTGATTTAAAAATAAAAATGACAATTGGGGATATGGTTGCAGCAGATTGTCAGTATTACTTGAATTTCTGCAATCTGTCAACTGGCGTGTTAAAAGTTTAGAGAAGGAGGTCAGCAGCGAAAGTGAGAGCACCCCTGCTTTTTGTGGCACTGTCTTTGCTGATCTGGTGTCATGCATTTAGAGTTTTGAGGATGACCTAGTGACAGCCCCTATATTCCAAAGGCCTCAGTTATATTCACTGTGCAAGATGAGACTACAATGCCCTAGGGTTGAGTATAACATGCACTCCACTCTGACAGCTACTACTGGCTGCTTGTCCCAAGTTACGAGAGTGTAACATATGATATGGTTAAAACTGCAGCCTTGTTTTTAAGCAGGATTTGGAGTACACTCTAAACAAGATTGACGACCATGATTCTGATACTCTGGTGCTTGCATGTGCTGCTGAAACTGTCCGCAGAGATAAGCTTCTAACACAGTCAGCTTTCAATGGAAACTTTCCAGCTAACTGCCAAGAAAATGCTGCCCTATCTGTATTCAAAACTCTGGTTAGTATGATGTTAGATGGATCTGAACCTTTACTGAAAGAGAACAAACACAAGAAGAAGCTGTGCATGATCAAAAGCAGCATGACGATGTCTCAACTCTCTAATATTTAGCAGCAGAAAGTGTGCACCAAGAAAACCCTTAGCAAGAAACTTGTCGTTTTAAGAAAGAAAAACACCACATCCTTTATATTTTGGGGCTGAAAGTGCATGCAAAAATAAGGAAACACAGGCCTGTTGATATTTCGTACAGTTTAGAACCGTCAGTATCATATGATAGGGTATTGAGCACTTTAAATGACATTGTAATCACCGTGTGCTCCAAATTTCAGAAAGATGGTGTTGTTCATCCACAACTTACAAAACATGCATCTATTGTTGCTGTGTTTGATAGAGTTAATAGTTCAAAAACTCCACAGCAGCCCATGCTGCCTTTCGTGTAGCCAGCATACCAGTAGGTCGACAAAAAATCTGATGCTGAATCAAGCACCAGTTCAAGGGAGAAGGTAACATATTATTTCTTACTACATGGACGCTTGTCTTTCCTGTACAACTGAAAAAGAACTGGTCTCCCTCCTGTGTATGGGCTCTGTTTCCCCCCTGCAAGTGGAGAATCACACCAGCATTCTGAACAGTACAAATGGCTAGAAAGAGTGAAGATGATGGAAAATTGTGTTTCATGGGGAGCATACCATGCCAGTAAATAAGACAGTGATCCCCAAAGGAGGACAAAATTGTGCTTCTGCCACTTTTGGCGGACAATGCATACCCCCTAGCACTTGTGTGTGATGCAGGTGGTGGAAGATGGCATCAGTATACTTCAATCCAAGCCACTACCTGTTACAGCACTGGACCTATGTCCTAATCAAAAGAATATAGTGGTCTTTACCAGAATAATTTGGAGAAAGTATACTTCTTGTCATGCTGAATGTTCTGCACATTGAAATGGCAGCCTGGAGACTTCTGGGAGAGTGGCTAAATGGAAGTAGTTGGACTTCAATTATTGAGTCAACCAGACTTATCAGATAAGGAGTTGCTAATTCATTGCTGAAGGCGTCTAATGTCCTGATAACACAAGCAGCACATATAGAGGATTGCAGTAGCACTGTGTACAGGGCATTTGAAAAGCAGAATATGACAGACACCTTGACTGATGACTTTGTGAGTGATGTCAGCAAAGGACAAAATGTCTATCATTGTTTGCCTACTGGAGTCTTGTTCTGGATCTTGAACTGCATGTTCTTCAGTTCATCTATCAAACTTTGAGCAGTATATTATATAGTGATGCACTGATTAGCCTCATGCCATCGTTCTTCTCCCATGATCACATTCAGTATCTGTGCTGGCTGTCAGTACATCCTCGAAACTTGTTTGAACTGAGAGTACAGCACCAAAAAATTCCCTTCGTTGATTGGTTGTGATGTGTGGCTGTGACCAGACTTTTTTTTTCACACTGATTGATATGTAATAAATTACTACAGACTGATAGTAGGATGAATGTGCTGCTTGCCACGTTCTCATTGCCTTCATGTGTTGATGACTCATAGCTTTGAATACATTAAAACAAAAAACACCAGCTACCATTCAATGAAATTTAATTTTTTTGTACTTTTTCTTCTTTTCATACGTGTACAGACTGCTCGACACAGTTTTAAGTAATTGTGAACAATAAAAATAGCTGAAAAAAAAAAAATCATATAACATTCATGTTCTTAGTAAAGCAAAGACTTACAGTGAAGCAAAGACTTACATAAAAAAAAATCTGAACCTGACCTAGATTCATGAAACAACCACACCCAAAAGGTGAAAACAAAGGTCACAAACCTTTGCTTCTACTTTTTTTTTTTTTTAATACAGCTTGGTAAGAAGTATATCCTCACCAAATTTCGTGCTTCTACCCCAAAAATCAAAAACTGCTGCTGGAAACATGTCTTAACAAGCTCACTACATTGTGTGTGTGTGTGTGTGTGTGTGTGTGTGCATGTGTGCGTGCATGTGTGCGCGTGCATGCATATGCGCGCGCGTGTGTGTGTGTGTGTGTGTGTGTGTGTGTGTCAGGACAAACAGCCAATCAAAACTGTTTTGGTGACAGATATTTCTGAGGCACGTCAGGCAGAAGGGTAAATAAATGATTTATGGGACAGAGTAATAAAATCTCTGTCATTGTCCTGTCTGTCATCTCCTCCCTCTCTCTGTCTCCTTCAGTTTATCTCCTTCCCATAGTTGTGAGCATCTTCTTTAGCATTTCATCTTAATCTGCTGAATTCTGAATGTTTTTGTTTTTTTTTCCCCATCCATCTCTGTCTTTTCCCTTGTTTTATATGTCATGCATGTGTACATCTGTACTTGGTGATATGTGACTGCCAGTTATTATGGTTTGACGTCAAAAGATGAAGTCAAAAATGAAAAGAGAAAGTGGATGATGGGGTAGGAGGACATTTTACTTTTGACAGGAGGCATTTTCATGCCTGACCATTTGGATGGATCAAAGGAGACAAAGGAGATAAGTCCATCCAGCAAGGACGAAAATGTGTAAACTTTTTAAGGCAGTGTTAAGTTGTATTTTTTCCTGAATGCTACTCTTTTCCTTCATCCACCCCCACTCCCCCCCACCCCACCCCTCCCTCTTTTGCCTTTCCACTTTTTAAAATGAAATTGTTGACTTTTGGATTCAGCTGGTCAAATGGGGATTCCTGCAATAGTTTGTAGGGAAAAAAAAAAAGTATTTTAATGGCTGAGAGATGTCAGGTATGTGTGAGACAAAAAGTTGGCATCTAACCAGCTGCTGTGCGAAGTGGTTAGCGTCGCGGACTCTCGGCTGGGAGGTCGTGGGTTCGAATCCCATCAGAGTCATGTGGGTTTTTCTGCCCCGACCGGCTCCTACCCAGAGTTGAGTTTGCTGCGGACTCAGTTGGGAAGACTGGGGACCACACAGTTGAGTTTCATCCACTTAGTGGATGT
This sequence comes from Conus betulinus, assembly GCA_016801955.1. Taxonomy (NCBI): domain Eukaryota; kingdom Metazoa; phylum Mollusca; class Gastropoda; order Neogastropoda; family Conidae; genus Conus; species Conus betulinus. Next base: position 307,314 of record JADBJO010000407.1, read on the forward strand.
GTTTCTGAGAGTGTTGCTCAAATTTCCTGACCAACACTGCAGGTGCCTGTATCTCGAGAGCCTGGTTGACATCGGGATATATTATGAAAGGAAGTATAGAGTACAGCCCTGTCTTGTAGTCTCAGAGCGAAATGGAAATCCGTAGCATCATCTTAATCATCATCCTCATTCTCATTGTTCAGCATGAAAAAAAAATGTCTCAGATTCTGTGGCCCTTCATGCCCTGCTCTCATGGTGACCTCAATTTTCATGTCCTTTCCACATCTGTGGTCTTGGTTTGGTTCCGTCGGGGGTTACCAATATCGGCGAGTCCATGGGGGCTGTTGTTGGACAGATGTGGTGGCGCCCTCCGGAGGGAGAGCTCACTCACGTCAGCTCAGCGACTAAGCAGTTATTGTCGTCAGTAGGGGGCTTAGTAGGTGGTATCCTGCGTATGTTAGATCAGAACATGTGCCACTGAACACAATTGAAGTGACTTGGCAGCAGTGCAGTGTCTTCTGTGATGCATTGCCCCTTGACGACTTGACATTTACTGCTCCCTGTGGATTGCGGGTGCCGCCAGGGCTGTGGCGGGACCGACCGGCTGTGGCTGTGGATGGGGTGTTGGAATGAGTGGCATGGGTGCACTGCCTCTGAGGAGGTGCAGAGGTTGGGACAGGAAAAAAAAAAGTTGGCATCTATAGCTGGCTTTGCTTAGCACTTTTCATCAGCATTGCATGGAAGTCTACTGCCAATGGAAGCAGAAGTCGCTGCTGTGTTGTGAATTAACTTGATGCTTTGGGTCTCATAGTTTTGATTTATTTATCATTTAAAATAAAGTATTTTTTTCTTTTGTCTTTTAGGTCTGTACCACTGTCGAATGACAGTGCTTGGACAGAAGCAAGTGAAATGTAGTACATGCCATACAGGTAGTTAAAAACAACCGGTTGTACTATGAATGAACTTGTTTTTTTGCCAGGTTTGTGCTGTTGATTGATAAACTGTTTAACTAACTGACTGGAGTTTTAATTCAACTGAAAGACTGTTAAGTCCAGATGGTGCATGGATTGTGTAATTAACAGATTGATTCTCAAAGATGCATTGATAGATTGATTTACTGATTGTCTAATTGTGTAATAGTCTTATGGATTCATTGTGTGATCTGCAGACTGGTGGATATAAGATTGTTTATGAGCTTTGTTTCACTTTCGTTGTTGATTTTCTTTGTTTTACTTACTTTCTCTGTTTAGCTCATTGATTTGTTGGTTGCTTTAGTTTTTCTTCTGTTTGCTTTATTTTGTTTCAGTGGTAATGTCAACAGAGATAACTTGCTTGAAATAGTGACCAGCAAAAGGATATTTAATGTACAGGTGAGCATCTTTTAAAACTGCTGGGAAACCTCTCACTCTTTTCATTCTTTCCTTGTCTACACTTTCACACTCTCTGGGTTATCATCATTGTTGCACCTACTTTCAAATCCTCTCTGTTATTGTTATTGTACCCACTTTCAGTACCATTATTACTGTACCCACTTTCAGTACCATTATTATTGTCACTATTTTCAGTACCATTATAATTGTCCCCACTTTCAGTACCATTATTATTGCCCCAATTTTCAGTACCATTATTATTGTTCCTATTTTCAGTACCATTATTTCACTTTCAGTACCATTATTATTACACCCACTTTCAGTACCATCATTATTGTTCCCGCTTTCATACTCTGTATTGTATTATTATAGTTGACCCCACTTTAATATCTTGGTAATCCTTATTGCAATACCCACTTGTATATCTTGTAGTATTGTTATTGCAGTGTTATTGTTGTCCCCACAGTCATATCCTCTTTGTTATTGTCCTTACTTTCATACCGTCTCTGTTAATGATTTTTCTTCACTTCTTTACTCTCTCTATTATTGTTATTGTTGTCCTCTCTATGATATGTTGTCTGTTTTTGTCGTCCCCACTTTCATACCCTCTTCATTATTGTTTTGCCCACTTTCATACACTCTGTTATTGTACTCCCCACTTTCATACCCTTTCTATTACTGTGTCCACTATCATCCCCTCTGTTTTTGTTGTCTCTACATTCGTACCCTGTTTGTTATTGTCATAGTTAATCCCCGTTATTATTGTTCCCACTTTCCTACTCTTTTGTTATTGTTATTGTTATCCCAGTGTTGTATTGTTGATCCCAGTGTTTGTAATCATCATTTGCAGATCCCCTACTTTCATAGATAGCTTCTGTTATTGTCACCGTTGATCCGCTCCCCTACCTTCATAGATTGTCTGTTATTGTCACTGTTGATCCCCTGCCTTCATAGATTGTCTGTTATTGTCACTGTTGATCCCTACCTTCATAGATTGTCTGTTATTGTCACTGTTGATCCCTACCTTCATAGCTTGTCTGTTATTGTCACTGTTGATACACTACTTTCATAGCTTGTCTGTTATTGTCACTGTTGATCCCCTACCTTCATAGCATGTCTGTTATTGTTACTGTTGATCTCATACTTTCATATCTTGTCTGTTATTGTCACTGTTGATCTCCTACCTTCATATCTTGTCTGTTATTGTCACTGTTGATCTCCTTCTTTCAAAGTTTGTCTGTTATTGTCACTGTTGATCCCCTACCTTTATATCTTGTCTGTTATTATCACTGTTGATCTCCTACCTTTATATCTTGTCTGTTATTGTCACTGTTGATCCCTACCTTCATATCTTGTCTGTTATTGTCACTGTTGATCCCTTACTTGCATAGCTTGCCTGTTATTGTCACTGTTAATCTCCTACCTTCATAGCTTGGCTGTTTTTGTCACTGTTGATTCCCTTCTTTCAAAGCTTGTCTGTTATTGTCACTGTTGATTCCCTTCTTTCAAAGCTTGTGTGTTATTGTCACTGTTGATCCCCTACCTTCATAGCTTCTGCTGTTGTCACTGTTGATCCCCCACTTTCATAGCTTGTCTGTTATTGTCACTGTTGATCCCCCACTTTCATAGCTTGTCTGTTATCGTCACTGTTGATCCCTTCTTCTTTCAAAGCTTGTGTGTTATTGTCACTGTTGATCCCCTACCTTGATAGCTTCTGCTATTGTCACTGTTGATCCCCCACTTTCATAGCTTGTCTGTTATTGTCACTGTTGATCCTCTACCTTCATAGCTTGTCTATTATTGTCACTGTTGATCCCCTACGTTCATAGTTTTTGTCTGTTATTGTAACTGTTGAACCAAGTACTTTCATAGCTTGTCTGCGATTGCCACTGTTGATCTCCTTCTTTCATATCTTGTCTGTTATTGTCACTGTTGATCTCCTACCTTCATAGCTTGTCTGTCACCATTAATCTCCTTCTTTGATAGCTTCTGTTATTGTCACTGTTGATCCGCTACCTTAATAGCTTGTCTATTATTGTCACTGTTAATCGCCTACTTTCATAGCTTGTCTGTTATCACCACTGTTGATCCCCAACCTTCATAACTTGTCTGTTATTGTTGCTGTTGATCCCCTTCTTTCATAGCTTGTCTGTTATTATCACTGTTGATCTCCTACCTTTATATCTTGTCTGTTATTGTCACTGTTGATCTCCTTTCATAGCTTGTGTTATTGTCACTGTTGATCCGCTACCTTAATAGCTTGTCTGTTATTATCACTGTTGATTTCCTACCTTCATAGCTTGTCTGTTATTGTCACTTTTGATCGCCTATCTTAATAGCTTGTTTGTTATTGTCACTGTTGATTCTCTTACCTTCATAGCTTGTCTGTTATTGTCACTGTTGATCCCCCACTTTCATAGCTTGTCTGTTATTGTCACTGTTGATCCCCTACTTTCGTAGCTTGTCTGTTATTGTCACTGTTGATCCCCTTCTTTCAAAGCTTGTCTGTTATTGTCACTGTTGATTCCCTTCTTTCAAAGCTTGTCTGTTATTGTCACTGTTGATTCCCTTCTTTCAAAGCTTGTCTGTTATTGTCACTGTTGATTCCCTTCTTTCAAAGCTTGTCTGTTATTGTCACTGTTGATCCCCTACCTTCATAGCTTCTGTTATTGTCACTGTTGATCTCCTACCTTAATAGCTTGTCTGTTATTGTCACTGTTGATCCTCTACCTTCATAGCTTTGTGTTATTGTCACTGTTGATCCCCCACTTTCATAGCTTGTCTGTTATTGTCACTGTTGATCCCCTACTTTCGTAGCTTGTCTGTTATTGTCTCTGTTGATCCCCTTCTTTCATATTTTGTCTGTTATTTTCACTGTTGATCCCCCACTTTCGTAGGTTGTCTGTTATTGTCACTGTTGATCCCCTACTTTTTCATAGCTTGTCTGTTATTATCACTGTTCATCTCCTACCTTTATATCTTGTCTGTTATGTCACTGTTGATCCCCTACTTACATAGCTTGCCTGTTATTGTCACTGTTAATCTCCTACCTTCATAGCTTGTCTGTTATTGTCACTGTTGATTCCCTTCTTTCAAAGCTTGTCTGTTATTGTCACTGTTGATTCCCTTCTTTCAAAGCTTGTCTGTTATTGTCACTGTTGATTCCCTTCTTTCAAAGCTTGTCTGTTATTGTCACTGTTGATTCCCTTCTTTCAAAGCTTGTCTGTTATTGTCACTGTTGATCCCCTACCTTCATAGCTTCTGTTATTGTCACTGTTGATCCCCTACCTTCATAGCTTCTGTTATTGTCACACTGTGATCTCCTACCTTCATAGCTTGTCTGTTATTGTCACTGTTGATCCCCTACCTTCATAGCTTCTGTTATTGTCACTGTTGATCCCCTACCCATAATTCCCACATGTATATCCCGTGTTATTGTAATTGTCCCCACGTTCATATCCTCCCTGTTATTGTCATCATTGTTCCCACTTTCATACCCTATGTGAACAAATATGGAGACTAAAGGAATAATTGCTTTCGAAGTTAAAAAGAAGGTTGGAAAATGTATAACATAAATTTAGTCCCTTTTTTTAATTATTGTTTTTTAAGTCAATATGGCACAAGCAGTTGAGAGAAAAACAGATGTCAAGATTTCTTACCTGTGTATCAATAGATTTATGTTAATAATTGTGATTTATTGTGCTTTTATCTTAAAACACAATCATACTTTTGGCGTCGTATACTATACCATGTCAGACCATAGCATTAAACGGCTGTCAGTCAGCTCCGTCAGGCCGAAGTTTTGTGGCCAATGCAGTAATAAGATAGTCACGTGACGCCCACCCTACTTCCGCCTACGGAAGATGCCGAAGTTCGTGTACTGTACGTCATTCTTCTTCGGCCTGTCACCCAAGCAAGATAAGTCTTGTGGCTCTGTCTCGCCTATACTTTGCCTTGTGTAAAGATTGCTGTGTTCGCATTCTGAACTCATTATTGTGGCTTGTGCTTATCCCTCAGAGTATCTTGACGTGTGAGGTTATCGCTGGGCTAGCATTCTAACCTTATTTTCGGAATTTTCTCGCGATTGTTCCCGGTTCTGCTTTCCGCGTCACCGGTTCAGCTGTTCGGCAATTTCCATCGCCGCGTTCATAGCTGTTCGGTGCCTCTCTTATCCATCGGCCTCCCTTTTCAATCGCCTTCGGCCCTGTCGCCACTAAATTCCGATTTCTCCCTCGCCGTCATTTATTCCACAACCTCCTGTGCGACGATCGTGTGCCAGTCTCGTCGCCATCTCCCTGCCTCGTCGCCATTTTGTTTTGCACCGGTCTCCCCCTCTTGTCACAACTTATACCCCAGTATTTTACAGGGGGTTGTTTTCGTCCAATTTAATTCCTTTGCCCCCTTCCCTCATTTGCCAGAAATTCTCGCTCGCCTTCGTGTCCTCAACGATCGCGATCGACCGTTGTCCTGGTATTTACACGTGGCGTTACTCAGCACTTTGCGCCACGTCACGGTCGCTTCTCACGCGCAGTTTCGCCTTATCTGCTGCGCTTGGTGTCCCTGTACGGACTTGTTTTCCTTATTTTCCATTGTGTACGTTGTTCATTTTATTTTTTGTGTGCGCACGGTCGATCGATTGCCCTTGTTATTCCCCTCGATCGACCGTCGTGACTTTCTCGCTTACGATCGTGTGCTCCGGTTTCGCTCGGCGCCATCGCCCAATATGGTGAAGGACTCGACTGGGTCGAGCAACAACCCTGACGTGCAGGGTTCGCGCTCTTTCCCGGAGGACCCACGAGAGTTGGTTCCAACCCCGAGCGAACCGTTCTCTCTCTTGGGAGAACGGACGGCCGCGGTAGTTGGAGATGACCCTCCCGCGGAGGGGACGCGGGAATCTCCCTCCTCTACCCGACCGACGGACGCATGACCGTTGCGTTCGAAAGCTAGAAGGCAACCGGCGGCCATTGCTAAGTGCCTTTCATTTGACATGCCCAGGAAATCTAAGGGCAAGGCCCCACTTAAGGGACCCCCCCCTAGCCAAAACTTCCCAGCGGGAGTCCGCTTCGCCCCCCGCCCACCCTGCCTTCTAGCTTTCCTGCGCTTACACACTCATCGCCTTACTATGCCGAGTCACGCGACCCCCGGCCCCCGGGGACCCTTGCCGGGCCGCGGACAGGCACGGGTGACGGCCTTGGGCTGGAACCCCCACCCGTCACTCGGATCTATGAGACAGGCGGGTCCCGCTTCTTCCCCCCATCTGGACTCGCCTTCTCACGACGCTCTCCCCCTCCGTGCACAGGTGCAGCCAGCCAACACCCCTGCACGAGGAGCGTCCCCTTAGCTCCGGAGGCAGTGTTATGGCCACGTCTTGGCACGACCATGCACATGCCATAACTCTGGGCGTATGGGAACACCGAGTGCATCCACCGGTTGTGATCATACACAAAGACGGCCGACCACCCCCGCTCGCCCGTCGCAGGTTCCCCTAGGGGTTCAGGACGTTGGGGGCCCGACCTACTCGGCCCCCCACTTGGGCAACGTCCCTCGGTCCCGTTCCTCCGGGGGGAGAGGATCTACCAGCGGGACCACGGGTAACCTGCCCCATTCCTCTGGGGCCCGGCATGCTCCCGGGGGGGGACCACACACTACGGTCGATTATTATTCCCCCCCTCCTGCCCCAGGTTACCCCGGTCCCCCCGCGAGTCCCTGCACAGTACTCTGGGCCGCCACAGCCCGCTTATCTCCCCGGGGACCAGTGGCTCTATGCCCCCGAGAGGGACCAGTGGCTTAATACCCACACTCAACCTGATCAACTCTTTGGCCGATTGTGGCACCCAAATCTCACAGACTTGGGTCGACCTGGGTCTCCCACCTCGGGCGCTGTCCGATCGGCAGTCCGGGCTCTCCCACCCTAGCCCGTCTGCCGAGTATAGAGCCACGAGGGTCCTGCCCTCCCCCCCCCCCCACCACCACCCTACCAGGGCGGGACCCTCTCGCGCACACACCCGCGCACTTGCCTCCTGAGGAAGACCTCCCTTCCCAGGAATTAGACTCGCCCCACAGCCTGAGGAGGACTACGATGAGGACCTCTTCTCATCACTTTATGACATCAACACCATTGACCGGTTTCGACGGACTTGGTGTCGAGGGACGCCCCTCCCTCTGCCGATATCTTGGCCTTTCCTGAGATCGTTGGCCGCCCCCAGCCCAACACTCAAGACTCAGGATTGTAGCTCCTCAGTCCCTCACTTCACTGTGGGAGAGTCCGGCGAAACGCGCCAGGGGTGCAGACGCCGTCCCCACGCCGGGTCAAGACCTTCCCCCGGCACCCAATGCGGCCCCTTTCGGCGCCCTACTTGGGGACCCGCAGGAAGCACCCCTGTTACCTCCCTCTTTGCTGACAATCCGGCCACCAGGGAGTGGGCCATCTCCCAATCGGATTGTCGCCTGATACCCAACCGGGCCCCCCCCTACTTCGGCCACTGTCTCCTTTAAGGCGTTAAAGGACTGGGACCGAGTAGCCCGGATGGGCATCTTACACACCACTGCAGGGCATGCCTACCTTAGCATGCTCTTGCAGAGGGGCGAGGTACTCTGGCCTGGGGATGACGGCGCCGTCCCAGGGCCTTCGGATACAAACTCCGAACCCCACCAGGACGAACTTCGCTTGTTCAGCGATCCCTTCATGCGACACCTAGTCAACAGGATATCGCATCACTTGTCGGCTGCGGCGGACAGCGCAGCAACGACCCATTTTAATTGTCTGCTTGTGGCTAGAGACGCGGTGCTTGCACGCTCCTCGCTCTCCCCGGCACTCAGGGCATCCCTACGATGTGTCCCGGGCCAGGATCACTCGCTCTTTGGCGAGTACTCCACCTCGGCTATTTCTCTCTCTCTCGAGGAACGCAAGCAGGCGGCGTCCTTCGCCCCCCGGCCTCAGCCACGCCCCTTCCAGGCCCCCCTTTCGGTCCTACCCCAGGGCCAACAGGCCCACTCCGTACCCCCGTCAAGCCCCATTTCACACCGCCGGGCCGGCCAAGCGCCCACTTAACTCGCAGAGGCCTAAACCAAAACCTCGCCAGAATTTTCGGTTCGGCCAGCAAGCACGGCCCCGCAGGTGACTGGAGGACACTCCCGTAGGGGGCATGGAACTGGCACAACCTGCCCAGCAAGACACCGGCCCTCTGTACCCCTTCCCCCCCCGGGACCATCGGCTCCCCTGGCGGGCAACCTCTCCCGGCATGCCCGCCAGTGGCGACGTATGGGCCTCAGCCCCCTGGGTAGTGTAGTGTCGGTGCTTCAGGATGGGTTTTCGCCTACCCTGGGGCACTCGGTCGCCCCCCCCCTGCGTTTTCCTCCTCCGTCCCCCCAGCGACCCCCCACCTGCCCAGGCGGAGGCCCTCCGCCGGGAAGTCCTCGAACTCCTACAGAAAGGGGCCATCGCAGAAGTTTTCCAGCCCAGCCCCGGGTTTTACTCCCACCTGTTCGTGATCCCCAAACCTTCGGGGGGATGGAGGCCCATCCTCGACCTTTCTCCCCTCAACAAGTTCCTAAGACATACCAAGTTCAAGATGGACACACCCTTCCAGATCAGAGACTCCATTCACCATTTAGATTGGGCGACCTCCATAGATCTGAAAGATGCGTATTTCCAAATCCTTATCCACCCGGCGCACAGACGTTACCTCCGGTTTGTCTGGCAAGCTCGGGTTTTCCAGTTCAAAGCTCTCCCCTTTGGCCTCTCCCTGGCACCCTTCCTCTTCACGAAGGTTGTCAAGGAGATGGCCGCCCTGGCCAGGCAGCAGGAGGACATTCGCCTCCTGGTTTACCTCGACGACTGGCTTGTCCTAGCCTCCTCCCAGGCTCAGTGCCAGGCCCACACCACCCGCCTCCTCAGCCTTTGTTCCACCTTGGGGTTTGTAATCAACCCCCTCAAGTGCGAACTTATTCCCAGTCAGAGGTTCTCTTTCCTGGGCATGAGTTTCGACACGATTACCATGAAGGTCGCCCCGACCCAGGAGAGGTCCGCCCGCATCGTGGACCTCATCGTGCGCCTCCGGGAAGCCTCGCACACCTCGGCCAGAACTCTGTCCTCCCTCTTAGGGATGATGGAGTCCCTTTCTGCCCTCATTCCGCTGGGTCGGGTCCCCAAACGCCAGCTGCAGAGGGAGTTCCGTCGTCGTTGGTCCCAGACCTCGGACCGCTGGGACCTGACCATTCCCCTCGGCCCCTGGTTTCTCGGGTGCCACGGAGGAATGGCTCAATCCGTCCACCCTGACCACCGGCGTTCCGATCTCTCTCTCCCAACTCTCAGTCCCTCGAGCTATACACGGACGCCTCCAACTCGGGCTGGGGGGCCCACTTGGGGGACAGTCATGCCTCGGGGATGTGGGACACACAGATGGCTCGCCTCCACATCAACATATTAGAGTTGGAAGCGGTCAGACTGGCCCTCCTCCACTTCCAGCATCTAATCGCGCACCGACTGGTTCTCCTCACGGACAACACGTCGGTAGCCCATTACGTCAACAGGGGGGGGGGGGGGGGGCTCACTCCATCGGCCTCTCTCTCAGGACAGAGGCCCTCCTTCGCTGGTGCCACGCACGGGGAACCACCCTCCGTGCGAGACACATAGCGGGGACACGGAACATCCTGGCAGACACTCTCAGCCGGTCAGGGACCCTTCTGCACACAGAGTGGACCCTGAACAAGCTGACACTAACCACTGTCTGGGATCACTGGTTCAAGCCCATGGTCGACCTATTTGCGACACGGTTCAACCATCGACTCCCCATGTATGTCTCTCCAGTCCCGGACCCCCGAGCGTACGCGGTCGGTCGATGCTCTCTCCCTCCCTGGACGGGACTTGTCGCCTACGCCTTTCCCCCCTTCCCCATACTTCACAAAGTGATCAGGAAGGCCAGGCTGGAGAGACCCAAACTCATCCTCATAACCCCATGGTGGCCGACTCAGTCGTGGTTCCCGGACCTCAGGTCCCTAACTCACGTTCCCCCTCTCCAGCTAGCCCCTCGGTGGGACTTGCTCAGACAACCTCGCTCGGGCCTCCCTCACTCCAATCCCCGGATGCTTCGCCTACACGCTTGGCTTCTATGCCAGCCAAATTGCGACCACCGGTCCCCGCCGCCCCCGCCGACAGACCCGGTCTGTCCTAGACCCTGACAGAAGCGGGAGCATCGCAGGGACTACGAGACTTGGCCTCGGCCTCTCGTAGGGCTAGCACAGAGTCCCTCTATAATTACAGATGGGAGAGATGGGTCACGTGGTGCACGGCTAACTCGGTCCCCCCTACTACACCCCTCCAACATCCAGCTAGGCAATTTCCTATCCCACCCTTTCGTCCTCCTTAAAACTCTCGGCTAGCTCCATTCGGGGCTACCGATCGGCCGTATGCACCACCATCCGACAGCTCGGCGGCCCATCTTTCGACAATGACTTTCTACTCAGAGAACTATCACGGGGGGGTTGCCTTACGCGAAGCTCAATCCCCTAGGCGCGCCCCCTTGTGGGGACCTCTTTCTGGTGTTAGGCGCCCTCAGAAAACCCCCTTTCGAGCCCCTCCGCTCCATTCCCTTTGACCTCCTCTCCTTCAAGACCACCTTCCTTCTCTCCCTGGCCTCAGCCAGAAGGCGAAGTGAGATTCATGCCCTCAGCGGGGACCCTCGGGACATCGCCTTTCACAGAGACGGCTCCGTCTCACTTAAGTTCCTTCCTGAGTTCCTAGCGAAGAACCAGGAACCGGGCACACCCTCTCCTTCCCTCCTGATCCGCTCTCTAGCGGATATCTTAGGCAACGAGCGGGGTGGGGACATGGACCTGTGCCCCTCTAGGTGCCTCAGATACTACTGGGAGCGTTCCCCCGCCCCAGGCGTTCCTCGCAGCGACGCCTTCTTATCTCCATCAACCCCAACAACAAGAAGGACATATCGGCGGGCACTATCTCTAGGTGGCTATCCAATACTATCAGATCTGCCTATGCCCAGGCGTACAAAGACCTCCCAGCCCTGTCACCCCCCGAGCCCATGAGGTCAGAGCGCTGGCCACGTCCTCAGCGTTCCAGCACTCTGTCCCCGTGCGCCATCTCCTGGAGGCAGCCTACTGGCGTTCGGAGAACCCTTTCATAAACTTTTATTTAAGGGACATCCGCATGACCAGGGCTGATGGTTCTAAAGGGATTTCATTTGTGGCGGCCAATGCAGCCATATCGGTCTACCCCAGGAACCATTAGGGCGCTCGGCCCTCCTCCTATTACTTTAAATTCTGCTATGGTCTATACGACGCCAAAATGGGGAGTTTGTGTTATACTCCCTGTTTGGCTAAGTATACTTACCATGTCAGACTCTAATGCCCGCCCGCCCTACCTTCCCCTCTAGCGCCAAGTTCCTGGGGGTTTGCCTTGCGCGCAGGCCTCATTGAATGACGTACAGTACACGAACTTCGGCATCTTCCGTAGGCGGAAGTAGGGTGGGCGTCACGTGACTATCTTATTACTGCATTGGCCACAAAACTTCGGCCTGACGGAGCTGACTGACAGCCGTTTAATGCTATGGTCTGACATGGTAAGTATACTTAGCCATGCTGGACACAAACTTAACACTATCCAACTAACTGAATATAATACAGTGGATTTCTAATCTCATCTTGTGCATACAAACACAGATGTATATGTACAAATGCGCTTGTGTAAGAAAATATCACAAACTTGATTCTATAAGATTGTGTGTTACTGTCATATTCCTCTTAGATTTTGTATATATTTGACCAGGGAAACATGTGAATTATCTGTTACTGCATGCTACTACAGCAAACAGTTAATAAATCTCTTAAAGAAAGAGGTACATTCCCCATCTTTCCCTGCATCTCTCTCTCTCTCTCTCTCTCTCTCTCTCTCTCTCTCTCTCTCTCTCTCTCTGTCAGGCTCTCTGTCTCTGTTTCTTTCTCTCTGTCTATCCCTCTGTGTCTTTGTCTGTTTCTCTATTTGTCTTTCTCTCTCTCTCTGTCTCTGTCTGTCTGTCTCTGTCTGTCTGTCTGTCTGTCTGTCTCTGTCTATCTCTCCCTCTCCTTCCCCTTCGTTTTTTCTAGTGTACGGTATGTCCAGCATGTTGTCACTCTGTAAAAAATCACATGATAGTTTGCCTGTGGCAGTTGTGCAGTGGGGGGCGTAGTGCTGAAGGCTGTCACTCTTGAGTCATGCAGTAGGGCAACACGAAATAGACTGTCGCACTGTTTGATTGCTCAGTAGGGCGTTAAACAGTAGACTGTCACTCTATAGGATTTGCATAGTAGACATTGTGTGGGTATATGGTCACTCTGTGGGAGTTGTGTAGATGGGCATTGCGCAGTAGATTGTTGCTCTGTGGGAGTTGCAGAGTTGAGTGTTCCACTGTCAGTCTGTTGAAGTTGCACTGTAGGGCATCATACAGTAGATTGTCACATTGTGGGAGTCACCCAAGGGGGCATTGCACAGGTGGTTGTCGCTTGAGGGGAGTTGTGCAGTAGGTCATCATGGAGTAGGGTGTTTGGTAGGAGTTGCGCAGCAGGGCTTTGGGCAATAGGATGTTGCTTTGTGGGAGTCCTGCTGCAGGCTGTCGCGCAGTAAGCTTTTGGTCTGGAGGAGTGGCTGAGTATGCATCACAGATGGCCAGTATGCTGTGGTTTCTACAGTGCACACACCATACTTTGCCAAAGATCTGTGACACTAATGGTTTCCTTATAGATATGTATTTGAAATAAATGAGGAAGGAATTGGTAAAGAATGTGACCCTTCAGAACCAGAAAGTTTCATTAGTTAACATTGTGTGCCTCTGTGTGTGTGTGTGTGTGTGTGTGTGTGTGTGTGTGTGTGTGTGTGTGTGAAATTTCCAGTCTTTTTTTCAGGAGTTTTTACACACACTGAAACAACTTGCATATCTCCCCTCCTTTTCCCACCTCTACCTTCACTTTTCCCCTCCTTGTCTTTCCCTGCTGTACCTCTGATTTTCTCACCACTCTTCATGGGTTTGGTGCAAAAGCACCTTTGTGCACACACACACAGTTGGAAGCAATATTTATTTTGTATTCTTGTCATTTGTTTAATTTTGTTTTGCTGACAGCTGTTCAGTATTTCTCTTCTAGGTGCTCTTTTGAATTCTGAGAAAGAGAGGAGGATTCAAAGGGGTTGCAAATGGAAATCTTTCCATTGTGTTCATGTATTTACTCAATGGCAGGAATGGAATTTCTTTCCAAAAAAGTAAAACATTTCATCTTTGCATTTTGCTGTCCTGTCTCTTCATGAGTACAATCGGAGAACACTTGACTCTCTACATTATTGTATATAAACATTTGAAGAGTTTTAAATGCTGTAGCATGTGTATGCGTTTCAATGAGCTGTTTTTTGTTTTAATTGAAGATCTACATGAAACAATTGAATTTCGATGTTTTCAAAGAAATTTAACCGAGTAGGCTTACTTTAACCTCGTGTGCTATTTTGGTTTGTCTTGCAGTCTGCAAATTGAATGACTGATAGGTAATATTAAGGAGTCATATGTCATGAAATCAAAACTAAGAAGTATCCATGTATGATCACATGCTTTCATGTGGCAGTATATGTGTTTGGCAACATGTGGCAAGAAGTAATAGTTTTTGCAGTGATAAGAAACTTACAAAACAACAGCAGCTATGTTTGTTGTCTATATCTATGTATCGTAGGCAAACATCATTTAGACTCAGACTTTTCATTTCAGCCCAGACATCTGCTGTTGTCCCTATTCATTAATTACAGTCGTCATGACCGTTTTTTTTTTTTTTTTTTGTTTTTTTTTTAATTACAGTGATGGGTCCTTTCTCATTCATATGTGTCAATCACTACCCTATACTGAAAACCTTGTGTCTGATAAATTTAGTGGTATATTTTTGCAAGTATGGTAGGTATTGTTTTGTTTTCAGGCATAATCATTCTTTTGTACATGAAGAGATTGTTTACTGTATGATGTTTACTGTATGATTATGTTGCTGAGATGCTGGCCCTGACAAAGCTCAGATCAGTTATTTGGGTTGTAAACAACTAAAGGATAAGGTCAGAACCTTTTTACTGATTCCAAGCAAAAAGAGGGCCAGTTCTTAGCTGGACGTGCTTTCCTTGCTGTGAAGTTTAAATGTAAAACAGTTTTTGTTTGTCCATCTTATTTCCCAGTGTGACTCCCAGCAGAAATGCACAGCTGGATACAGGAAGTTATGGCTCTTGTTTCAGGATCAAAACCACAGAAAAAGGTGAATGGAGTGATTGTCTGTCTTAGGTGGTGGGAAGTTAAACACATTGTTATCAGTGTTCCTTTGGACTTACTGTCATTTGGTCTTGAACAAAAGACAAGGTTGACCTAAGAGTGTTTAGTGATGCACAAATCTTATAAAAAGTGTCCATATTTAGCGGGGGTTCTATGTTGCAGAATCAACCAGAATTGTGACCTCGTGCAACAAGCACGATGCTTTGGTATTTTGTTCTTTACAATGTTATAACTGATTTCAGATTTGAAGCCACTTCAAAATCGTTTTTTTTTTTTTGAGAAATTAATAAAAAAAAAGATGAGCCAAAATTGCAGACAATTTTTTAGCGTGAGGTGCCCACAGTGAATATTATCAAGCAAAATGAATGTAAGCTAAAATTATTTTCCAATGATAACACGTTGGACAATGATATATCGTGTATGAAAATACATATGTTTATCCAAAACTTTGCTGGCCGTATTTTGTTTCTTTAATGTTTCATAACTTTGTAGACCCGCAGCGGGAAAATCAAAATGGCCGCCTCCGATCGCGTGTCCCTTAATTTGCCAGTGAAATCTTCGTCTTTAGAGGTGAATGCATGTGCGCCTGCGTAAGTGCTCGCACGCGTGTGTGTGCATGTGCGTGCCTGCACGCACACGCATGTGCGTGTGTGATGGAAAAAAACGAAAATTCAGTGTCCAGTCCCATTTCACCTCGAGGAAAAAGAGAGGCAGATAGAGGGAAAAGACAAACAGGAGCAGAGAGAGAGTAAAAAGGGGAGAGAGTGGTAGATGAGTCTTATGTTTGGAAGGGGCACTTGAGAGTGTGTTAAAGAAAGTGAGCGATTGGTAGATGAGAAGTCGTATTCTTGGAAGAGGGCACTCGAGGGTGCATATGAGGGGACACAAAAATTATACATATAAATGCATATAGATTGTTCACATGTGTATGTGTCTATGAGTATGCATACCTGGATGGTGGAGATGGTGTTTGGGGTATATATATTACACTCTACATGTGATGTTATAGATATGCTATATATGTACATGGGGTGTGCATAAGAATAAGGTGGGATTGGGAAATTGGGGGAAGGGGTATAGAGAGAAGGGGATGGAGGAGAGGTCGTGGGAAAGGAAAAGAGCTGGAATGATTCAAACTAATCCATTTGTCATCAATCATTTTCCTTTTTCCACCCCCAACAGGCATTATCACACTAATGCCACCACATTATCTCACTTATGACAATGATCATCATCCTGTAGTACTGTAGATCTCACTTGTGATAATGATTATCATCCATCAGTCATAGATCATTTCCTGTATTCCCCCAACTGTCATTAACATACTAAGGCCAGCACACTACTCCACTTTTGTAAATGACCGTCATCCCACACTACTGTGAATCACACTCACACCATGACAATAGTCATCATCATCCATCAATCATTGTTTACCTACTTCATTCTCCTAACTGGCATTATTACACCAATGCCACAACATTATCCAACTTATATAACAATGATCATCATCCTACAGTACTGTTGATCTCGAATGATCCATGATCATCACCCATCAGTCATCCACCCTCCCCCCTCACCCCACCCTCTTCCTGAACCGGGCAGTATATACTAATGCCTCCCACATTATTTCACTTATCACAATGACCATCATCCTACAGTATCTCACTTACGACAGTGATCATCACCCACCAGTCATTGATATCTTCCTTTGTTCCCCCAACTGGCACTATTGTACTAATGCTACATTATTCCGCCAACATGACAATGACCCTCACACCTTCATACTGCAATATATATGGCAATGAGGACTGACCATTTGGCAAAGGAAGGAGAACAGCAGCCCCAACTAGAACAGGAAATCTCTTTGAAAAAAGCAAAAGTATTATCAAGGAGAACTGAAAATCAAAAAGGCAGATGGCTTGAGCAGCACCCTACTTCAACAAGAGGGATGGACACTACAGGATGCCCAGATCAGACCTTTGTGAGACTGAGGACAGGGCACTCCAGACTGAGCCATCACATGTCCACTATATTCCACAATGGCAAGTCTTCAAATCATCCATGCAGTACAGCCCAATGACCTAGCCTGCCAACACACTGATGAAGGGAAAGCCCTATTGACCACTGGAGGGCCTTCACCATACAGCAGCCTTCGCCAATACCCCCAGGGTTTCTACCTAAGTGAACAAGGAAGAAGACCATCCTACAGTATTGTTGATCTCTAATGATCATCACCCATCAGTCATTGATTCCCCCCCACTCAACCAGCATCATTATACTACTGCCACCACATCATTTCACCTGTGACAATGATCAGCATCCCACAGTACCGTTAATCACAGTTATGATTCCAATAACAAGAATAATTATCATCATGTAGCACTGTTGTTATCAAATGACCATCACCCATCAAGGTTCCCATTTTTTAAAAATTTTAGTAACAAAACAAGGATTATCATCTGTAGCACTGTTGTTATCAAATGCCCATCACCCAATAATTTATATCATTATTTATGTATTTTAATTTATTCACCCCCCCCCCCCCTCTGTGTGTGTGTGTGTGTGTGTGTGTGTGTGTGTGTGTGTGTGTGTGATAGTGTTGATTTCACCAATGGCAACGGTCACTATTCATCAATCATTGATCATTTCCAATGTCTGTTCAGTTGGCATTATCATACCAATGCTATCATAGTATTTCACTCATGACAATGATCAACATCCTATAGCATTGTTTATCCCACTTATGACAATGATCATCATCATCATTAGAAAAAAAAAATATATATCTATCTATCTATCTATCTATCTATCTATCTATCTATCTATCTATCTATATATATATATATTGTTGTGTGTGTGTGTGAGAGAGAGAGAGAGAGAGAGAAGAGAGAATGGGTGTGTATGTGTGTGAAAACTCCCCACAGTTAGTCTCTTTTGACCATAATTCACCCATAATAATACCCTCCCCCCCCCCCCCCCCCCCCCCCCCTTTTTTTTTTTTCCCCCAACAACAACACCAGTTGCATCAATTCTCTCCCCCCCCCCCCCCCCCCCCCCCCACACACACATACGTTTGTGTGGGAGGAGATACGAGTTCTTTCTCTCTCTCTCTCCCCCTCCCTCTTTACCCTCTTCCCCCCCCCCTCCCCCCCCTGTCCCCCCCCCCCCCCCCCCCCCCCTTTTTTTTTTCCCCTCTCCTAAGGACATCTTACCACCCATTGATCATTTCCATTCTCTTCCAGTCATTACTATCATTACCCACACCCCCACATACAACTACCGACACATAACTACTATCATCACCATCATAACCCATTAAAGTTGTTCATTTATTTATTTCATTCATGTCTTTTATATTCATTATTTACTCATTTCATTTTTTTTCATTTATTTAGTTATTTATTCATTTATTTATTGTTATGATTTTTATTCGTTTATTTTATTTATTTTTTTTTTACTTATTTGGTGTTATGTGTGAAAAATGAATGACTGTACAGCATATGACTCCCCTTTTTGCTGGTGGCCATCTTGGAAATTGCTCAGATACACAAATTTTCCTTTTTTTTTTAAAATAGACCTGTATCTGGTTATGTTCAGGGCATGAAATTGTCCTTCTCAGCCCAAATTTCGTGTTTGTAGCTTTAAAATGAACAATTATGAAAAATATATTCCAATTTTTGTGTCGGCCATTTTGAAAAATGCCCAAAAAACACGTTTATACAAATTTTTCATGGTGGCTCTAAATCAGGTTTTGTTCAGGACATAAAACTGGCCATCTCTGCCAAATTTGGTGCTTGCTGCATGAAGTGCATGATTTTTCGACATAGAACCCCCGTTAATTGTGTTGATTGTGTAAATGTAACCTTTTCAGCTGCATCATAGGCAGATGCATATTTATGTCTAAAATTTGTTGAATTCATTTGTGAAATGGCAGTGATCTTTGAAAGGATATGAAAATAGCACTATGAAAAGAAAAAAAAAAATGCTTCATAAATAAATTTCTGAGAATGAGTTAGATTATTCTGAATGTTCAAACAGATTTTAAAAAGAGAAATTAGTTGTTCTGAGTTCTTTTTATTGAGGATTTTGTAGGGGAAAAAAAAATACTGTGCCTGTATTTAGTCATGTACTTGCATACAACTATGAGATCTTGCTCAGTCCTGATATCCTCTGAGGTCATCGGACCTGTCTGCAAATCTGCTAAATGCATGAACTGTGATGGTGACCAGCCTTCTTCTTCAAAAGACTGCCCTGTTTGGCAATAGAAAGCAAAATCCGGTGTGTTAAAACAGAAAAAAAAAAAAAATTGTTCTTCGAAGCCAAAAAGTTGGTGCAGGAACAGAAAGGAACCCTAAACCAGGAAAAAAAAAAAAAATTGTTCTTCGAAGCCAAAAAGTTGGTGCAGGAACAGAAAGGAACCCCGCTCCTTTTTTCGACAGTCGTCAAAAAATCACTCAGAGGATTCTCAGAAGCCAGTGTTCAGACAGACCCATGTGGTCTCAAACTGCTGAAAATGTCTTCCAGCTTCTAATGCATTGCAAGAGTAAACGACCGTTGGTGGGGACCTTAAACCCACCAAAGGATGCATTTCCAGTGCACCCACTAAGCCTGCGGCTGTGTTGGCTGCCCAGCAAGGGGTTCACTCCAAGACGGCTCCTAAGCCAAGACCACTTCCCAAGGGAGGCACCCTGACAGTGACTTTGAACAAAATGGCATTGGTGGAGTGCAAAGGAAAGCCTCCACCAGTGCCACCAGGATCATTGGGACCTCCCGTCCAGGGAGGAAGAAATTACCTGTACAACTAGACAGACTAAAAAAAGCGGAGCTCAAACTGCAGAATGCATTTGAATCTCTGCATGATGAAGAGGAAGAGGACGTTGACATGGGTGAATAAAGTCCTTGACCAAAATGGAAACAGTCTTACAATGGAACATCAGGGGACTGTATTCCAATTATGAAGAACTGCAGTTTTTGTTGCTGTGAAGCTAGGCCTGTGCTAGTTTCACTGAGAGAAACTCTTCTAAGGCCTGATAAAACTTTCCCACTTTCTGGCTACAATTTCCTAAATCAACTTGCACAAACTGTTGAACATGGCGTTACTGGCGGGATGAATAAGGCATTCATTCACAACTCTGTTCAGGCAGTGGCAGCTCCCATTATCTCCACAAAACAGTTACGATCTGTAGCTTGTATCTGTCTCCAAATATCTGTGTCACCAAACAGGACCTCATTTCACTCTTGGAGCAGCTTCCTAGACCCTTCCTGCTTTTAGGCGATCTGAATGATCATTCACCTCTCTGGCATACAAGGCATTGTTTGCTGATCTTAGTTCAAAATTCACATCCTGTCAGAAAATGTTCACTGATGGTTCCAAGTCTGAAGATGGAGTGGCCTGTGCAGCCTATTGCCCTCAAATTATTAGAACATATTCCATCAGATGCTTCTGTTTTCTCTGCTGAACTTACAGCTCTGGTTCTAGCACTGAAGATAATTTCTCATTCTACAAAGAAGGACTTTCTGGTTTTGTCTGATTTGCTGTCAGCTTTGGAAGCCATAGCTGGCCATAACACCCATTATCCCAAACTTCTGCACTTAAGAAAAATGTTTACCAGGTTAAAAGCGCAAGGTCACAGTATTGTTCTGGCTTGGGTCCCCAGTCATGTTGGCATCGGAGGGAATGAAATGGCTGATCGCTTGGCCAAGAATGCCACAACAGGGAAACTGTCTGACATATCTGTCCCCCAACACAGATCAAAAACCAAAAGTTAATGATTATGTCAGAGACCTCTGGCAGGAGGATTGGAATACACAGACGGATAACAAACACTTTCAGATCCGTCCAAAGCTGAAAGAATTTCTCTCATTTACCTCTGCTGGTTGCAAAGAAGAAATGGCTCTTTGCCAGCTGCACACTGGCTATTCGTATTTTTTACTTATTCACGCCTTTTAAAGAGTGAAGAAGCTCCGTGGTGCATTCCATGTCATGTTCCACTCACAATGAAACATATTCTTTTAGAATGTTTGGACTTGCATGATATGAGACACAAACATTTTACAGCAGAGATCCCATGAAAACGATGTTCAGAGATATTCCGCCTGATGCGATCTTTGAATTCTTGAAAGAGATTAACATTTTTCATTGGATCTGGGATTTTATAGCGGAAAGATTTTTAACAAAATTCCTGGTGGGTTTTTCGAAGATGTGTCTTTGTTACGGATGGAATGGGTCGTGTCTGCAGGTGTCGGACTGTCTGACTCTCACACAGAAATTATGGATGCATACACGACTTTTCCAATTCACTTACACACACCCACTCACCCAAACACTGACAGCCAGGCAACAGAACAACACCTTTTTCTTGTTTTATGCTGCCCAAGCCATCAGACAAACATATATAGTAAACGCAAGAACATCAATAGTCTATATATATATCGACAGTCTTTCAAATGACAAGACCAAACAAGCAAGTTGTCATCTCACGACATTTTTGGCACTTGGCCTTCCTCAGGTCACACTTTATTACTGCACTGACTCACAAACAATGCTTTTTCCCCCACCACTCCTCAAGAACAAAGCTCACATGGCGGTCAAGATTTATACATACATATATATGTATATATATACATATATGTATATTAATACTTCAAGCATGCCAAACAGGGCGCACGACACAAAATGTATCTATATTATTCGCTATCTACTAGCGCTGCTGGTTCCAACGACAACGATGATGACGACGACGAAATGATGAAAAGGATGAAAACGACGAGATGATGAAGATGTATACAGCGTCCAGTCTGACACAGGTCTTACAGAACTTCACAGAGCTGTGGCTAAAAAAAAAAAACACTACTACACTCACAGCGTCTCTGCCGGCGGCAAGGTGACAGTCTCACACAGGAGCTGTGGCTCACACACAGAAAAACACAGAACACAGCGACGGCCTAGCCAAAACAGGTCGCTGTCGCTGGTTCAAAACTCAGGAGCGGCGCTCTGGCTTGGCAGCAGCGGCGTCTCCAGCCCAACTGGCTCCGCGGGTAGTCGGTCCTGGGCGCAGTGGCAGGTAGGGTAGTTGTTGGCACTCAGGCCGGCCTCTCGACACTGACACAGGGTGGAGAACAAGGGGGTAGACACAGCTATGGCCCTGACCCTCAGAACGTGGGCAGTCAGTCCCCTTCAATCCAGGGAACACTTCTACCTGGGGAAAAACTGACTAACTACCTTGATTATCATGGCTACTATTCATTACAACCACGACTACATTCATATTCATTAGCCACATCACATTCCACTAAAACTTGGGACAAACATCAGCATATTCTTTCTTCAACACTACAACATTCCCTTTTCTGGAATCGCAACACTACAACATTCCTTTTCCGGAATCATAACACTACACAGGAAAGGATTTCAATATAAACCTTTCAGAATCTAGTTTTCCCAAATGGGGGAAAGGATTCCGACCTAGACCCTCTTCAATAAACCATGAATACAATTCATTACACACAATTAATGATTACTTTTCATCAAACTATAAAGGTCACGACAAAATGTCATTTCTTTTCTTGTAACACGACACGAATGTTCATTTCATTTCATATAATCACCAGATTTTAAAAGGTATTTTTTCCCCAAAAGATTCGTCTACTTCAATATATGTAAGGGAAAGGTTTCCACACACTCTTGTTTACCAACACACAACTATTCAATATTCATATCAAGAGTGAATTAAATACTCATCCACATCAAAAATCAAAACCAGTATATATCAAGTCTCTGTCGCTCACTCTGGGAGCTTATTATCCACAGCATCAAAACTCTCCCTCTTCTCGCAGACCACATTATAATAAACACCTTTTTTCCATCATGAAGTTCATGACTAGTTAAGTCACAGAAAAAAACAAAACCTTTTTTTTTTTTCCCCTGAAGACCACTTCCTTAAACACTCACTTCTTCTATTCATGTCTTCCGACAGCATTTTGTTTTGCTACCCCATCAAGTCATAGGATAACAGAACACAACAAATACTTTCCTTTTCTAAACAAATCCTTCACAAGTGTGCTGAGGAAGTTTCAGTTGCTCCTAAATGGGAATACGGTTTCGGTTTGCTAACAAATTATGAAATGATAAATACCTGACTGCCACCAAAACCAGACGGGAGTCCCTCTTCGGCCTTCTGGGTAGTTGTGTTGCTGGAATCACTGCAGAGACTGCCCAACTGGTTCAGCTCACCCGGCTTTGAACGGTGCGCAGGTGAGCAGCAGTCAGGTAAACTTTTCAACCGGCTTCTGGAAGACTACCCTTCCGGTTAGCCTGGTTTCACAAAAGTTTGTGACTGGACAGGAAATGGTCCATCACAATCTTAAAGAGTGGTGTAAACGAATGACTTGTGAGTTAACTTCAGCGCGGTGACAGCCCTGATATGGCCCTTTACGGTCGGCTGGGCTATAAGCAACATTACCTTACCTTACCTTGCTTTGCTTTTACCTCTCCATGCTTGCACCGTTTTCTCTGCCATCAAGGTTATCTTTTCATCTGGTTCTGTTGGTAGGTTGACTGGTTGGTCCATCTGTCAGCAGTTTGTTGCAAGCACCATGAAAATGGGTCCCAAGGACAAACCTATGAAATGGTGGTGTGGGTCTGTGATGCAAGTCCAGATCAAAAGATGGTTCCTGAATACATTACCTGAGATGACACAAACATAAATTTCACTAATTGTAAATCCTGGATCTGTTAAGTGAGATGACACAAACAAAAATGTCACTGATTGTGAATTCTGAATCTGTTAAATGAGATGACACAAACATGAATGTCACTGAGTGTAAATCCTGGATCTATTTATTAAGTGAGGTGACATAAACAAATCTAGTAAATCCTGAATCTGTTAAGTGAGATGACACAAACATGAATGTCAATGAGTGTAAATTGTAAATCCTGGATCTGTTAAGTGAGATGACACAAATATAAATGTCACTGATTGTAAATGGTAAATCCTGGATCTGTTAAGTGAGATGACACAAACATTAATGTCACTGATTGTAAATCCTGGATCTGTTAAGTGAAATGACACAAACATGAATGTCACTGAATGTAAATCATGGATCTGTTAAATGAGATGATGACAAACAAACATGAATGTCACTGAGTGTAAATCCTGAATCTGTTAAAGTGAGATGATATAAACATAAATGTCACTGATTGTAACTCCAGGATCCGTTGTGTGAGATAGCACAATCATAAATGTCACTGTAAATACTGGATCATTGATAAGTGAGGTGACACAAACATAAATGTCACCTATTGTAAATCCTGGATCTGTTAAGTGAGACGGCAGAGAAAGATAATGTCACTGATTGTGAATCTGGGATCTGTTAAGTGAGATGATATAAAATGTCACTGATTGTAAGTCCAGGATCCCATCAAGAGAAATGACACAAACATAATGTCATTCAGTTTAAATGCAGGTTCTGTTAAGTGAGATGACACAAATATAAATGTCACTGATTGTAAATCAGGATATGTAAAGCACAATGACACAAACATAATGTCACTCAGTTTAAACCCAGGATCCATTAAATAAGATTACAATAACATGATGTCACTCAGTTAAGATTTAGGATCCATTAAGAGAGCTGACTCAAACATAATGACACTTATGTTTTAGTCCAGGATCCATCAAGTGAGATGACACAAACATAATGACACTTATGTTTTAGTCCAGGATCCATCAAGTGAGATGACACAAACATAATGACACTTATGTTTTTTTTTTTTTTTTTTTTTTTTTTTTTTTTTTCTGTCCCAACCTCTGCGCGACTTCAGAGGCAGTGCACCCACGCCGCTCATTCCGACACCCGTCCACAGCCACAGCCCGGTCGGTCCCGCCGCAGCCCCGGCACCGGCAATCCACAGGGAGCGATCAATGTCAAGCCGCCGAGAGGGCAACCCACCGGAGGAGACACTGCACTGCCGCCGAGTCACTTCGGTGGTGTTCAGTGGCGCCTGTTCTGATCTAACATACGCAGGACACCACCTACTAAGCCCCCTACTGACGACAATAATTGCTTAGTCGCGGAGCCGGCGTGAGTGAGCTCTCCCTCCGGAGGGCGCCACCACGTCCGTCCAACGACAGCCCCCATGGACTCGCCGATACCGGTGACCCCGACGGAACCAAACCAAGACCACAGACATGGAGAGGACATCGAAACTGAGGTCACCATGAGAGCAGGGCATGAAGGGCCACAGAACTTGAGACATCTTTTTTTTAAATGCTGGTCGATGAGAATGAGGATGATAAAGATGATGCTACGGATTTCCATTTCGGTCTGAGACTACATGACAGGGCTGTACTCTACGCTTCCTTTCATAATATATCCCGGCGTCACCAGGCCCGAGAGAGATACAGGCACCTGCAGTGTTGGTCAGGAAATTTGAGCAACACTCTCAGAAACGCATCCATTAAGTGGATGAAACTCGACTGTGTGGTCCCAGTCTTCCCAACTGAGCCCGTAGACTCAACTCTGGGTAGGAGCCGGTCGGGGCAGAAAAACCCACATGACTTCTGATGGGATTCGAACCCACGACCTCCCAGCCGGGAGTCCGCGACGCTAACCACTTCGCCACGGCGGCTGGTGACACTTATGTTTTAGTCCAGGATCCATCAAGTGAGATGACACAAACATAATGACACTTATGTTTTAGTCCAGGATCCATCAAGTGAGATGACACAAACATAATGACACTTATGTTTTAGTCCAGGATCCATCAAGTGAGATGACACAAACATAATGACACTTATGTTTTAGTCCAGGATCCATCAAGTGAGATGACACAAACATAATGACACTTATGTTTTAGTCCAGGATCCATCAAGTAAGATGACACAAACATGTTATCACTGATTTTTAATCCAGGATCCATCAGTAAGATGACACAAACATGTTGTCACTGATTTTTAATCCAGGATCCATCAAGTGAGATGACACAAACATGATGCCACTGATTTTTAATCCAGGATCCATCAGGTGAGATGACACAAACATGTTGTCACTTATGGCAAGGAAAGTTGGTGGAAAAATGGAATGTAGTCCAAGAAAACCATAATTTTTTGTGGTATCTCTCTGGATCAGAGAGCGGAACGTAAGCAAGGTTGCTTAGCTTTGGCGGTGGTCTGTACTCTTTCAAGTGTCCCTCTGGTTCTTCCTCTGAAATATATTAAAGTTAATGCAGATATGTCTTTTAGTTCAAGTGTTTGTCCTTTGATAGATATTGATTTTAATCAAAAGATGTCATTTACTACAATTGTTTGCCCTTTTTGTGCAGTCTATGCAAGAGGAAGGAGGCAAACCTGACACAGATAACAAATCCAAGGACTACTCTCAATCAATATGGGTGTGACTCCAGCTTCAACAATTCTGCTTCCTTGACATTTTATGATTTTGGTTAACAAGAAAACAAAACAAAAAACAAATTAAAAAAATCCTGCACACACCTATGGCATTTGGGCTGTGATGCCAGCTTCAACAAACTGCAGTTTTGTAGCATGAACTTGCTCACCTAACTGTCTTTCTGACTGGCCTGTCCTCTGTTTTTGTGCCTCTGGGATTAGATCTCATGTGAGGCTCTCACACACTGTGACAGGCATTTACTGCTCGTTTGCTGGCAAGAGCAGAGAACAATTGTCCTACAGCTTTAAATACTACAAGTCTACAGTTCTGTTAGTACCTTTACATGTCCTTATTTTATGATAGAATCTGTCAAGGACATTGATGCTACTTGTGAAATTTTAGCTTCACAATAAGATGTTGTCTTTTATTCCTTGTGCATGTTTTATTCTGTTACTTACAGCTATATCATTACACTTCCAAAACTGCCAGTGCCTCAGCTGTCAAACTTGTCCATATTGATAATGCTTGAAATATCCATGACATTTAAATGCTTGAAAATAAAAGAAGAAATAGGATTTGGTCCTTTCCTTCATCATATTTTGACATTGCGTCAGTTGTGCTACAGACATTGTGCTTGTTGACTAATGCATGTTAGTCATCAGTAAATGGAGCAGGTGAATGATCTTTCATTTTCAAGCAGAAATTTAGCTCTAAAGACAGATAGTTAGATCATTTAACAAGGCAGCTGAATTCAAAGCCAAAAACATTTTCTCATGGCTGTGGAAAAGTTGTTCTCAAACTTCTGCCAACTTATAAAACGAAAATAAACCACATTTAATGTAATGGTTATGCTTAAATACACATTCACTCAAAGTATACAACTTTCAAATTTCAATTTGCATGCAGATTTATCGTTTCATGGATCACATGGTCTGTAAGGGTTTTGAAAACTTTCGACAAAATTAGGTACCATTAAAAGACTCGCCTTGAAAGAGTCACATTTGTAAATTCTGTAAATTTGATTTAAAAAAACAAACAAACAAACAAAAAAGATTTGCTGTAAGTGAAATCATTTTTCAGAGTACATTAAAAGATTAACTAGTCGTGTGTAGGGATACTTAGGAAATTGGACTCTACCAACAGCATTATGATGTTTAAATGTTGCATTCTGTGATTCAATTTTCAGTGTGGATTCAAAGATTAACTACTAGAATTTTTTAGTTGTGTGTAAAGATATTAAGGAAATTGGACCCAACCAATAGAAACATTATGATGTGTGAATTTTATATTTTATGAATGAAGCACATTGTCCTATCTCAGAAGAAAAGGTAACGTTACTCACAATATGTGTTTTTGGTATGAATGTAAGCAGTCATCATTATACATTGAATGTGGAAATTAAGTGCAGTTTGGGTGTTGGAAAAAGTCTATAATTTTTGTGCCTTTTTTTTTTTTAATTTTTTTTTTTTTTTTTTTTAGTATGAACCATGTCCTAAATCATTTTGCTTTGAAAATAGTGGTTGATTGGAAATATGCTTTCCCCTGCAGGGAAGAGCAAATCACTGAAGAAAGAAAAGCAAGGAGCTTCTGCCAGACTTCGTGATATTTTATAGTCTTCTTTTTCATCAGAGTTTTTGATAGTTCAGTGTTAGGTAAGTCAGAATTCTTCTTTAGCCACATGTGTGTGTGCATGTGTGTGTGTGTGTGCATTTGTGTGTGTGTGTGTGTGTGTGTGTGTGTGTGTGTGTGTGTGCGTGCGCGCGCGCGCGTGTGTTTTCACAGATGACTGGTCAAACAATTTTAGCATACTGTGCTGATAATCAGATGACAGCTGATGTGCCAAAAGTCAGTGTTGTTGTATAACCTTGACTCCCCCTGATGAATATGTTTATCAATGAAGGAACTGTAACATCCATGGGATGGGAAAGGACAGACAGTTCAGGTCATCAGTCACCATGTGTTTTTCTCACCACTGTCACATGAGACCCAAGGTCAGAATCATTTGATTCAGATGCATCAGTTACGCTAATAAAAAAAAAAAAAAAACACATACAAAGCACTGTGAGAACTCTTTAGCCCTTGCACACTGATTAGCTCTCACCAGTACAACAATGGACTAATTAAGACTACATCTTAAAACACTGTGGAGTGCACAGTTACAGGGCACTGTGATTCAGCTTACACAGTGGAGTATACAGGAATAGGGACACTGATAAACTCACACAGAGGAGTGTGCACTTAAGGATACACTGATTATGCTCACACAGTGGAGTATACAGTAAGCATATGAGACTCAAACAGTGGAGTACACAGTCATCAGGCATACTGATCAAGCTCAGACAGTGGCGTTCACAGTTTAAAGGGCACACTGATTAAGCTCAGAGAGTGGAGTGCACAGTTACAGGGCACACTGATTAAGCTCAGAGAGTGGAGTACACAGTTACAGGGCACACTGATTAAGCTCAGAGAGTGGAGTGCACAGTTACAGGCACATTGATTAAGCTCACACAGCAGAGTACACACTTACAGGGCACACTGAACAAGCTCACACAGTGGAGTACACAGTTACAGGGCACACTGATTAAGCTCACACAGTGGAGTACACAGTTACAGGGCACACTGATTAAGCTCACACAGTGGAGTACACAGAGGGCACACTGAACAAGCTGACACAGTGGAGTACACAGTTACAGGGCACACTGATCAAGCTCACACAGTGGAGTACACAGAGAGCACACTGATTAAGCTCAGAGAGTGGAGTACACAGTTACAGGGCACACTGATCAAGCTCACACAATGGGAGTACACAGTTACAGGGCACACTGACTAAGCTCACACAGTGGAGTACACAGTTACAGGGCACACTGATTAAGCTGACACAGTGGAGTACACAGTTACAGGGCACACTGATCAAGCTCACACAGTGGAGTTACAGTTACAGGCACACTGATCAAGCTGACACAGTGGAGTACACAGTTACAGGGCACACTGATTAAGCTCACACAGTGGAATACACAGTTACAGGGCACACTAATTAAGCTCACAATGGAGTACACAGTTACAGGGCACACTGATTAAGCTCACACAGTGGAGTATACAGTTACAGGGCACACTGATTAAGCTCACACAGTGGAGTACACAGTTACTGGCACACTGATCAAGCTCACACAGTGGAGTACACAGAGGGCACACTGATTAAGCTCACACAGTGGAGTACACAGTTACTGGCACACTGATCAAGCTCACACAGTAGAGTACACAGTTACAGGGCACACTGATCAGTTCACACAATGGAGTACACAGTTACAGGGCACAATGATTAAGCTCACACAGTGGAGTACACAGTTACTGGCACACTGATCAAGCTCGCACAGTGGAGTACACAGTTACAGGGCACACTGATTAAGCTCACACAGTGGAGTACACAGTTACAGGGCACACTGATTAAGCTTACACAATGGAGTACACAGTAAGCATACTGATAGACTCACACAGTGGAGTACACAGTTACAGGGCACACTGATTAAGCTCACACAGTGGAGTACACAGTTACTGGCACACTGATTAAGGTCACACAGTGGAGTACACAGTAAGCATACTGATAGACTAACACAGTGGAGTACACAGTTACAGGGCACACTGATCAAGCTTACACAGTGGAGTACACAGTTACAGGGCACACTGATCAAGCTCACACAGTGGAGTACACAGTTACAGGGCACACTGATTAAGCTCAGAGAGTGGAGTACACAGTTTAAAGGGCACAATGATCAAGCTGACACAGTGGAGTACATAGTTACAGGGCACACTGATTAAGCTCACACAGTGAAGTACACAGATACTGGGCACACTGATCACACTGATCAAGCTCACACAGTGGAGTACACAGTTACTGGCACACTGATTAAGCTCACACAGTGGAGTACACAGAGGGCACACTGATTAAGCTCACACAGTGGATGTACACAGTTACAGGGCACACTGATCAAGCTCACACAGTGGAGTACACAGTTACAGGGCACACTGATTAAGCTCACACAGTGGAGAACAAGTAACAGCGCACATTGATTAGCTGATAGGTTTGATTAACAGTAAAGCGCACACTGATAAGCTCATACAGTTGATGAACAGTAACAGGGCACACTGATAAGCTCATACAGTTGATTAATCGTCCACTCTGACATCCGCTATAGCGGATGTCCTGTCCACAACTGTTTCTCTCCGACATCTGCTATGGTGGATCGCGCATTAGGATATCTTTAGAGCCAACGTCATGCTGAGTGTTGAAAACTGAAGTGTACCATGTGATAGCCTAATTATCATAGAGTAACCTTTCACCACTGCGCAGGCCACATCATGATGTGTTGACTGACCACTGATCTGTTTTTAACACCAGCCCAGTCCTGTGTTTGAAGTGAGATCACAATGGCGTCTCAGCCTTCGACTAGTGGTGTGAGAAACAGACAGGGAACACATGTTTACAGCTTATGTGAAGCTGTTGAACTTATTCAGACTGAAGGATCAGATCTTGAAGATATTGAACACGATGGTGACAGCGAATTTAGCATGTCTGAAGAGTGTGAAAGTACGTTGGAAAGTGAACATCGTGATGTTCAGAGAGGGAATGGGGTTGGTTGAGTCAGTGACACAGATAGAGGGGAGGCTTGGCTTGAGGCGATGACTATGCAAATGAACCACCACCGACAGACCAGAGTGAGGAAGATTTTCTTTGGTGCATGATGAGAGACTGGCATGGAGATTTTTCTTTTTTTCCATCAATACCTCTATATGCAGGATGGCAAACACATAGACTGAAGTTGCAAGGTGTGACTGACCACGCCTCCTTGGATTTTTTCGACCAGATCAGGTCCACGCTTTACGCCAAGGTATTTGGTCATTATTATTCACTCTGTCAGTGTCTGTGTGTGTGTGCGTCTGTGTGTGTAGTGGTGGTGGTAGTGTGTGTGTGTGTGTGTGTGTGTGTGTGTGTGTGTGTGTGTGTGTGTGTGTGTGTGCGCGCGCACGCAACATAAATGTACATAGGTATAATATGTTAGTGTGTGTATAAGTGTACTAGAGTGTGTGGTGTGTGTACACATTTGTTTTTCAACACTGTGCATGTACATATGAACAAATATGCTGAATGTGACACATTTTCTTTTTTTTTTTTTTTATTAACAAGACTGAGTAAAGCAGAGATTTTGATTATGATGCTGTTGTTTATTGAGACGGAGATTATTATTCTGTTTGTCTGTTTTAGGTGTTGTGGGTGTCATGAAGTGGATGGACAAGAAAGCTGTCTGTTTGATCACCACCAAAATGGATCCAGCTTAAATGGGGGAGGTCACTACAAGGACAGGCAGGAAGATGAAGCCCAAAGCAGTCCAGGTCTACATAGGCAGGAGTGGACCGCAGTGACACCAGCTCATGGCCAACAGGATATGATTGGTGTGTGTGCAGTTTTGATACAATAGAAACTTGCAAGTACAAGTAGTCATTGTGTATATACTTCCAGCATTCCAATTGAGATTTGTATAGGAAAAACCCATTTTTCAAGAAAAATGTAGGTTCACACATGTTTATATTTCCAACTAACCTCATCATGAAAGATACCTCATCTTCTTCCTGTGACTGACAGAGTACTGAATGGGCAAGAGCTTTGAAATTTTGTACTTTTTTTTAAATACAGGTACACATTTATCATGTGTCAAAATTTCAAGCCTGTGTGTAGAGCCATTATTTTTTTATGATTTCTTTTTGATACTAAACAGTTAATTACCCAGTCTTGTGAAGAATGATGAATGACAAACTACAAAGTACTCTGTATATTTTATTGAGTTTAGTTCTTTTGTTAGTACAGAAACCCTCAAGTAGTTTATTTTTTTACACTCTACTGGGTTTCGCAAAGTGATTTATGATGAAAATGGGCCTTTTTTCAACAGAGAAAATTTCACTTATATGCCTGTGTAACTACCTTGAGTTCCACAAAATATGAAAAATAACCCTTTTTTTTTTTTTTTTTTTTTTTGCTGTCCCGACCTCTGCACCACCTCAGAGACAGTGTACCCACGCTGCTCATTCTGACACCCTGGCCACAGCCACAGCCCCGGCACTGGCAAACCACAGAGGGCAGTCAATGTCAAGTCGCCAAGGGGCAACCCACTGGAGGAGACACTGCACTGCTGCTGCCGAGTTGCTTTGGTGGTGTTCAGTGGCGCCTGTTCTGATCTAACATACGCAGGACACCACCTACTAAACCCCCTACTGACGACAATAATTGCTTAGCTGCGGAGCCAGCGTGAGTATGCTCTTTCTCCGGAGGATGCCACCACGTCCGTCCCAACGACAGCCCCATGGACTCGCCGATACTGGTGACCCCGACGGAACCCAAACCAAGGCCACAGATGTGGAGAGGACATCGAAACTGAGGTCACCATGAGAGCAGGGCATGAAGGGCCATAGAACTTTTTTTTTTTTTTTTTTTTTTTTTTTATGCTGATCGATGAGAATGAGGATGATTAAGATGATGCTATGGATTTCCATTTCGGTCTGAGACTACATGACAGGTCTGTACTCTACGCTTCCTTTCATAATATATCCCGCCGTCAGCCAGGCCCGAGAGATACAGGCCCCTGCAGCATTGGTCAGGAAATTTGAGCAACACTCTCAGAAACGCATCCATTAAATGGATGAAGCTCGACTGTGTGGTCCCAATCTTCCCAACTGAGTCCGCAGCAAACTCAACTCTGGGTGGAGCCGGTCGGGGCAGAAAAACCCAAATGACTCTGATGGGATTCGAACCCATGACCTCCCAGCTGGGAGTCCATGACGCTAACCACTTCGCCACGGCGGCTGGTAAAAATAACCCCTTCTTCATCCGGCTACAAAAAGAGTATGGTACATGTTACAGCTTTGAAACTTTGTACTGACCTTGTTCAATCACACAACAATCATGCGTCCCAATTTCAGGTGTTTTTTGTTGTGGCGTAATTTTTTTTTTTTTTTAATGATTTTTAGAAAAATGTGTACAGATGCCCAGTATGCAGAGGAATGTTGAATTTTATATTGGCCAGTAGGGAGTGAGTTAACAGTAAAGGGCACACTGATAAACTCATACAGTTGATTAACAGTAAAGTGCACACTGATGAGCTCATGCAGTTGATTACAGTAAAGTGCACACTGATAAGCTCATACAGTTGATTAACAGTAAAGTGCACACTGATAAGCTCGTACACTTGATTAACAGTTAAGTGCACACTGATAAGCTCATAGAGTTGATTAACAGTAAAGGGCACACTGATAAGCTCATACAGTTGATTCACAGTAAAGGACTCACTGATAAGCTCATACAGTTGATTTAACAGTAACCGGGCACGCTGATAAGCTCATACAGTTTGTTGAACAGTAACACAGCACACTTATACACTCATACAGTTGATTAACAGTAAAGGACTCGCTGATGATAAGCTCATACAGTTGATTTAACAGTAAAGGACACACTGATAAGCTCATACAGTTGATGAACAGTAAAGGGACACACTGTTAAGCTCATACAGTTGATGAACAGTAAGAGGGCACACTGATAAGCTCATACAGTTGATGAACAGTAACAGGGCATACTGATAAGCTCATACAGTTGATGAACAGTAACAGGGCACACTGATAAGTTTCATACAGTTGATGAACAGTAAAGGACACACTGATAAGCTCAAAGAGTTGATGAACAGTAACAGGGCACATTGATAAGCTCATACAGTTGATGAACAGTAACAGGGCACACTGATAAGCTCATAGAGTTGATGAACAGTAACGGGGCACACTGATAAGCTCATACAGTTGATGAACAGTAACGGGGCACACTGATAAGCTCATACAGTTGATTCACAGTAACAGGGCACACTGATAAGCTCATACAGTTTGATGAACAGTAACAGGGCACACTAATAAGCTCATACAGTTAATGAACAGTGACAGGGCACACTGATAAGCTCATACAGTTAATGAACAGTAACAGGGCACACTGATATGCTTATACAGTTGATGAACAGTGACAGGGCACACTGATAAACTCATACAGTTGATGAACAGTAACAGTGCACACTGATAAGCTCATACAGATGATTGCACAGTAACAGGGCACACTGATAAGCTCATACAGATGATTGCACAGTAAAAGGGCACACTGATAAGCTCGTACAGTTGATAAACAGTAACAGGGCACACTGATAAGCTCATACAGATGATTGCACAGTAACAAGGCACACTGATAAGCTCATACAGTTGATGAACAGTAACAGGGCACACTGATATGCTCACACAGTTGATGAACAGTGACAGGGCACACACTGATAAGCTCATACAGTTTTTGATGAACAGTAACATAGCACACTTTTACGCTTATACAGTTGATTAACAGTAACAGGGCACACTGATAAGCTCATACAGTTTGTTGAACAGTACACAGCAGCACACTGTATGCTCATACAGTTTATTAACAGTAACAGGGCACACTGATAAGCTCTGAGAATGGATTGTACAGTAACTAGATTTTACAGTAATGAGGCACAGGATTGACTGTGACAAGGCGAACTGTTTGGCTCAAACACTGACACTGATTGCTCAGTGATAGAGCAAACTGATAGGCTCACATAGTGGATTGCTCAGTGACATGGCACACTGATTATAGTGATAGCTCACACAATGGATTATGCTGTGACAGGGTAGACTTATAGGCTCAAACACACACACACACACACACACACACACACAGACACACTTGTATAGTGAGCTGCCATCTATATTATTTAAGTGGCCCCTTCCTGTCTTTGCTTGACATTACATTGTGGGCATTTTTAAAGACATTTTTCTGCATTGTTCTTTAATGCTAATTGATTAGCGCTGGTTTTAGTCTATGATAATCATTTGCATTTCCTTCCATAATTGTTTTTATTGTGCAAGTCATTAGTTTGGTTGACTTCTACCATTTGTGGATAAATTGTGTCTGGTTGGCCTGATAGATGGTGAACCACAAATGGACAAGACCCATTTTAATCCCGTGCATGAAGCTTTGATGTATCAGTCTGATTCACTGACCTGTAACATGAATGTAGGTTAGCAAGGATCAGTCAGCTGTTTTGTTTGACAAATGTTTTAAGATGTTGAGTGCAGTTTGATTAGGTTAAACATTTAACTCTAGTAGCCTGACAGCCAGGTTAACTGTGAGGTCTGTGAAGTCTGGAAGACATCATTAGGAAAGGTAACCTTCCCTGGGCTTAATCATATACCAGTTTTACTGGCGAGTGGACAGAAGGTTTCAGGCAGAAACAAAGCTGACCTCTTGACTTCAGATTTCAGCAGAATGTTCTGACCATTTGACTGCAGGCCATTCTGTTGCCTGATTTTTTCCCCATTTAACATTGTACATGTTTCTTCAGCTAAATTCATTGACCAATCAAATAAATCTGGATTTCAGCCAAATCTGCAGTAACAGTTCCTTTATTTATGGATGGCTGTGTATCAGAATAGTAATGCCATAGAAAAAGTCCAGTTTCTTCTTACTTTTTGAACTGGATTGGGAGCTGTCCCATCTATCTGTTGGACCAACTAGACACTGGTTTCCATTTTCCTTCTCTGCCTGAGTGTCTCTTCCTAGCTGTTTATGGGTCATCCCCTCTTCCTTCTCCCCTGCGTATTGCAGATCAGAGCCTGACAGGTGATATTGGATGTAGCCACCAAAGGACGACTCCTGTCCAGCACCACCACCTTCCAAAGATGTGTGTTGTCAGTGGCTCCTGCTCTGCCTTTTTTTGTTACAACTCTTCATTGCTGACTCAGGCCACTGGATGTCAGTGAGTGCTTTCTGCTACATCACTTAGGTCTTCCTCCATGTCGCAGAGCTGCACACCAAGACGAATTGAACATTTGAATTGAAGATGGGCCTTTTTATGACTGTGCTGATTTCTCTAGGGGGCCCAGATGTTCTCTAGTATGACAAAGGCGGCCTGTGCCTTGCTTATCTTGGAAGAGATATCTCTGTGCCCCACTGTTTATCAATCACACTGCCCAGATGTGCAAAGGACTTGATATCTTTGATATGGTTTCCACTAGTTGTACCTGGAGTACCTGCAGCAGCATTGATCTTCATGAGTTCTCTTTTTTCTCTTGTTGATTCTGAGTTGTGTTCTTGCTAGGTGGGTGATCTTTTCCTGCATCTTTTTTTTTTTTTTTTCTGCTGTCCCATTTTCTGTGCCACTTTAGTGGCATTGCACCCATGCTGCTGATTATGACCCCTCATCTACAGCCATACTTGGCCCATCCCACCACTGCCCCAGCACTGGCAATCCTCAGGGAGCAGTCATCATAGGGCAGCCCACCACAGGAGACACTGCACTTCGGTTGACTCACTTTGGTGGTGTTCAGAGGTGCCTGTTATAGATCCAACATTCGCAGGACACCACCTACTAAGCCCCCTACTGATAACAGTAACTGCTTAGTCGCAGAGCTAGCATGAGTGTGCTGTCCCTCCAGAGAACACCACCATGTCTATCCAGCGACAGTTCCTATGAATTTGTTGATACTGATGACCCTGACAGTGTAACCATGGCCGTAGACATCAAGATGTAATCCAAACTGAGGTTACCATGAAAACATGAAGAGCCACAGAATTTGAAACTTTATTTTGTGATGCCGATATATGAGGATGTTTAAGATGGTGCTATGGATTTCCATTCTGGTCTGAGACTGCATGACAGAGTTGTATTCTTTGCTTACTTTCATAATATAATTTATCCTGGTGTCAACCTGGTCCAAGAGATACAGACACCTGCAGTGTTGGTCAGGAAGTATGAGCAACACTCTCAGAGGTGCATTCTTTAAGAGGATGAAACTGACTGTGTGGTCCCAGTCTTCCCAGTTGAGCCCACAGCAGACTCAGCTCTGGGTGGGAGCTGGGTCAGGGTAGAAAAAATCCACAAATAAAATTGATGGCGCTGATGGGAGTTGAACCCATGACCTCCCACTCAAGAGTCCGCAAAAAACAACCACTTTTGTCGTGGCGGTTGGTCATCAGATTGTAGCCGTATGAAAGGAGCTCCAAGTCAACAGTGGAGTCAACATTTTCCAGCTGTGTCTGCTTGTCCAGTGATCGCATTGTTCGTGCCTGTTGTGGTGGTCTTCATGCTCCAGTTAATGACCAGGAGGAAGAGGAGAGATGACAAGTAGGTACACATGGCAAACTTCAAATTTGACTTGAACACTGACATCTGGGCTTCTTGAGCTACCCTTCATGACATGTCTTGGCAGGCACATTGGATCAGGGAGATGAGATTCTCAAGTTCTCTGTAGTGTCTTAGCACCTTCCACAGCATCTCTCTGTGCTGTCTAACTCCTCATAATCTATGAAGTTACTGTCAAAGAAGTGTGTAGTATGACAATCTGGTCTGCAGTGCAGATAAATCATTATGGAATCATAGACTGAGTTCAGTTGGAGTTGTACTGTTATGGCATTGTAAATTGAGGTCAAGGTCAGATGTATATTGTGGCATCATAGATTGAGTTCTGTTACATATGTACTAAAATGGCATCATAGACTGAGAACAGTTGCAGGTGTTAAATAATGGCATCATAAACAGGGTTCAGTTGCAGAATGTACTTACTGACGTCATAGATTGGAATTGGTTACAGACTCTAAAATGGCATGACTTCACTTGCAAATGTACAGTTATGGCATCATAATTGTGGTTCGGTTGTAGATGTACTAAAATAGCAATATAGATTATATTCATAGATGTACAAAAATGGAGTCAGATTGGGTTTGTTTGCACATGTTCTATAATGGCATCATGGAAGGGGTTTAATGGTAGAAGTATTATAATGGCATTATAGATTTGATCCAGTCGCAGGTTGAATTAAGAGTCATGTCCTTACTGGTCGGATCTTTTCAAAGATTGGATCAGGCTTCCATTGTCATCAGTAATCTATTTGCCATGACCATTGTCAGATTTTTAAAGTCCGACTCATGAAGAGAGCTTTTTACCAAATTTGACTTTCCTTATGGATAGCTTTGTTTTTATTATCATTGTTGGATACCAGTTTGGTGTATGAGTGGATATGATACATTTTTGTATGGATGGATCTTTATCATATCTGTATAGATCTTTTTCAGTTTAATTTATGGATTGCTCTTTCTTTGAATGAGGTTTTCTTTTTTTCATTGATGGATTATATTTTATAAATGTTATTGGGGGCAGTTTTTACTATTATGTTTTTACATTTCTTCTGGAAGACGTTTTTTTTTTTTTTTTTTTTTAACGTAATTGGCACATGTCAGGTTTATTTGTGACTTCATGTTTTTGACCAAAATTTATCACTTAGCATCATATTGCTCTTTACCATAACTTCATCAAATGTGGTTCTTGTCAAAGTAGACTATGTTAACCCTGTATAGATCTTCATTTTGATGGGTAATGTCCATTTCTTTAGGACAGAAATTAATCATTGAATCGTGTCAGATTTATATACGGTTCTGACTACAGCTGGAACATGCCTGAATTCTTAACGTCACATTGCCTGGAAGAAGCCCTGTTGGTCAGGTTCAGCTGTCTGCAGTTCTAGATGTCTGAAGGATGCAGATTTGTCCAGTCACCTTTGTCCATTAACAAGTTGGTTGATATCCTGATGTTTGTATGTATTTTGAATGCAGTTTTATATACAGTTACAGTGGTGAGAACAGTAGCTTACCGCGCTGCTCTCTTTGCTGGTCAGCAGATTTTTCCTGTGAGTTTCTCAGTTACTCAGTGTGGAAAAACTTTGTTTATTATGTAAACTTTTTTTTTCATTTTTCTTTTTAAGATAGGTAATTTCTTGAATTTTTTTTATAAGCAGTGTATTTTTAAAATTCTGTTCTGTTATTATTATTTCCTGCCTGTTCTTTTATCATGATTTCACGGTTTTAATGTTTAATTAATTGACATCAATGCTCCCCTCCTGCCCTACCTCTCCTTCCCCCCTGTCCCTCTCCCCACACACCACCTCTTCTACGTTTTCACCCCTTCTTCCTTCCTTCCTCTCCCTCCCCCTCACATACCCCCAGCCATCACCCTGTCCAGTCACACTTAATATCCTGGTGACTCATGTATGTGTTACCCTATTGTAGTAATTTGGCTTTATTGATATTTTTTTTTTCTTTATGAAAACTGTTCTGATTTTCATTAGCAGCCCGAGTTGTAGCAGAGAGACAGAGACAGGTGGATAGTCTGACAACTTGCTGTTGGCAGCCAGACTGTTCACTAACAATTTGTCTTGTTTTTATCGGTTCAGTTTACTTAAATCATGTATTTAATTCAAATGACAGAATACAGAATTCATCATGGTTCATACTTCTTCAGAAATTCTGTTCAACTATGAACAGTGCCTACTAGCATGGAATAGCTGTATTTGTTGCTAAAAGATGTGAAAATCAATAACTGTTGGGATGGTACATGTTACTGAAAAAAAAAAAAAAGAAGCCTGAAAACAAACATGTGCACCCTTTTTCACTCAGATGGACAAACCTGATGGCAATTGAGCAGTTCAAACACTGCACATACACATAAGTACATTACCTGCTATGAAAGAAACTGAACTGAACCAAAGGTGGTGAGCAAATCAGAATGTTTGAAACTGACAGAGAAGATGGACAATGAATCTTGCTATGAAAAACCACCTGTGCTTCTAGATCTTCAGGAAATAATGTGATGAAGGGTTGCCAAGTTCAGAAATACACATGGACAGAAATTTAAAAAACTTTGTGTGTGATCAACAGGTGCACATTCTCCATCAGTCCTGGTGGCTTTGATTATGTGAGTGTATGAATGTGTATGCATGTACATCAGCACAACATCACATTTGTAAGAATACAGTGTGTTATTGAAAATTCTTGATGACTTCAGTGTTCTTGATTTTTACGTCATCTGTTGCTAAAGAAAGCTGTTCAGTAAAAACAGTGAACATGTGTGCATGGTTATTGGTTGTGTGATAATCAGTGCATGTTTTTTTTCCTATCATCTTATAAGTCTTCATGATGTCTTATATAAATTCAACAAAGGAGGTTGTGTTATGGCACACAGAATAATGTTTACAAAACTATTGATCTTTGAACACTTGCACGCACTATAATGGTTAAAAGCCGATTGTTTGTATTTTCCAGTCCACTGCTGGAATTTTGAAGAAAGCAGAGAGGTGAAACTGGTGTGTTGTATAGTGTTTCTGTACATAAACATCAGTTTTTCACAGTGTGGCTGGAGTAACTCTGAGAGCAATACTATACCAGACTGATCCCCATATTACATTGATGTCTCAACTTCATGGGCTATTCAGAGACTGAAAGTTCTTTCTTATTGCAAGAAAAGAACATTTATTTTCCTTTATGTATAGAAGACAAGCATTTAGTTTCCTTATGTAAAAAACACAAGTATTGAAAGAATTGGAAGGGATCCTCTGCTTCTGATATTTCTGCTTCCTCATTCCTTGGCTTTAGTTAGAGGTGTAACACTGGTGAAATGTTGGTGTATATGACTGGTTTGATTGTCATGAAGCAAGCCACATTCACCAGGGTATCTGCTGGTTTGTTTTTTTCCTGTCATTTTTCCCAACAGCCTACAGCCAACTTTTCTATAAAGGACGGATTTCACTTAAAACCTGTATTCATTTCTTATTAACATTATGTTTTTTAATGCATGCATTCACGTAAAAAAAAAAAACTTTGTTTAAAGTTTCATGTGAAGGACTGCCCAATGTCTGAATCTGTTTATAGCTTCAGGTCAAAAGTAAAAAATATCTTCAGGTCAAAAGTCAAAAAACAGTCTGTGTTTTAAGTAAATCTTTTGGATAGCTCTTGACATACCACATGCAACTTATGGGAGCTTGCTCTGATGATCCATGTTATATCTTTTTCAATAATTTTCCGGCTGCCTCTTGTGGCATCCTCCTGTTGAAGGACATATGATCAACAGGTGCACATTACCTGAACGCTGAACAGTGGAAAAATCCTTTCCTGTGTCTGTTTTCATTTCTTGCCTTTTTACTTTTTTTTTTTTTTTTTTTTTGGGGGGGGGGGGGGGGGGGGGGGGGGGCCGAGAGATTCAATTAAAAACATAGGAAAAAATATATGTTTGTAAACATTTTAAAAAAAAATTTTCTCATAGCTTGATACTGTCCAGCATTTGTAAATTATGTTTGTTTGCAATGTTCGTACTGAGACGATGGCAACTCTAAACATGAGTAG
Source organism: Conus betulinus (assembly GCA_016801955.1). Classification (NCBI taxonomy): domain Eukaryota; kingdom Metazoa; phylum Mollusca; class Gastropoda; order Neogastropoda; family Conidae; genus Conus; species Conus betulinus. Next base: position 348,593 of record JADBJO010000407.1, read on the forward strand.
TCAGAATGAATAGAATTCTGATATATTGTCTGACATTTTATCACTCTAGATCTGCATGTGTGAAATGCAAGCAGCTATGCTTATGTAGAGCAGCATTTGCTTCATCACTGACCAATACTATTTTCGCTTTTGTTTTGTTTTGTTTTTTAACTTACCCTACAGCATGGCAACATATACTTTTCACAAGTATTTTGCATGATCAACCTTTTTTGGTTGCAACAATGGCTTCTTTTACATGAAATGCTTAGTTTATCGTGCAGTAGATTAGCTCTCAAACTGTCATTCGAGGTATAGTGGAGAGTGGAAGAAAACTTACCCACTGAGAATCTGAACCGCCAACCACCATCCCACATTGTCTCAGATGAGAGAATCTTGTTAATCTGCATGGACAACAAAATTTCACCAATCTATATGCTGAATTCAGTGGGGCTTAGATGTCCTGGATGCAGAATTCCAGATTGACAAAAGTAATCAAAAGTTTCTGCCTCATTAAAGCCCATGCTAGACAAAGCAAATCTCTCACTTTACCTGTATCTTCTTGTGTACGCTATTTGACACTTGACAGATGTTATAGCCGAGGTAAGCCAGCACAAGCAAGCAGTCGCCCTGTTCATGAGAATTGAATATGCTGCTCTTTATCAGGTGAGACTCTTGACACAGCAAAGACCCGAGACTCTTGACACAGCAAAGACGGTCATCCAATCAGAGCAAATGCAAAAGTAAAACGGTCTGCAGCTGTACATTTTTTTTTTTTAGGGTTTTTAAAGACGTGTAGGTCCTTTTAAGTGTTTATTTATTGAGTTTGCCTAGAATTGCCTTTCAAGTCCTTTTATTTCAGTGAATGTTCCTTTCATTCCAACACAAAAGATTGCCTTTCAAGTCCTTTTATTTCAATGGATGTTCCTTTCATTCCAACACAAAAGAATTGCCTTTCAAGTCCTTTTATTTCAATGGATGTTCCTTTCATTCCAACGCAAAAGAATTGCCTTTCAAGTCCTTTTATTTAAATGAATGTTCCTTTCACTCCAACACAAAAGAGTTGCCTTTCAAGTCCTTTTATTTCAATGAATGCTTTCATTCCAATGCAAAAGGCTTTATATAGCTCAAAGGTTCTGTCAAATCCTTTAACAAGACTTTTGTGGTATTTCTCCTCAAATTTCAAAGTTATTTCGAACATTTGCAGCTAAAATCAAGTAGAAGATACAAGGATGCAGTTTGGTCTATGGAGAGAATACGAAACAACCTTGCCAATTAAGAGAGTACTAAGCTGGCTCAACAATCCCCATTTTGAAGTCCAAGTTACATTTGTGCAGAAAACATCAGGAAAGTGCTCATTCCAGGACAGGCGTTCAGCGGCTTCAAGAAGATTATATGAAGCATGAAATCTGAAAGTGGTATGAGACAAATGATAAATGATGTGCATTTTGTGGACTTCAGCTGAATCTGGGATCAATGGGATAGTCTCACCATGTGCTAGCACATGAAGACAGCTTGTCATTGGTAGCAAGAAGACAAATGAGATAAGACGCATGGCGTGTCCTTTGTGTCAATCTCATTGATTAGTGCTGTGAAGATGACAACCATTTTGTCTGTGCGAGCACCAGTCAATGATGTCAACTCGAAGTGGAGAGTGGTGCTGGCCTTCAAATCAGGATTTTGTTAATGATGTGATGCATATGTAGAAACCCTCAACATGTAGAAACAGAGACTCTGTAATTCTGTTAAGTCATTTTGAACAATTTTTATTGAATATTTTCGACTGAGAATTATGTTCAGGTGTACACATTTTTTCATTACAGATCTTTATGAAATATTAGGTGGGCCTTTCCATTTATGTCCTGTTACTGTACTGTAACAAGTACCTGGGAACCTTGTGTATATGTTCTTCTTCAACCGTGGTTGAAAACCGAGATAAAGAAGTTATCCTTGCTTTCAGATTCTACATGATCCCGCTTGTAAGTTTTAGTACTGTTCAATGAAATATCTAAGTCGGAACGCATGGCCTACATGATGAATTCCATGTTGGAGTCATACCAGTTGATTAATGCATTCCATGTCATGTACCACTCACATTGAAGCATTTTTTTCTTTTAAAGTGTTGAGACTTGCATGATGTGAGACACAAACATTTTACAGCAGATTCCATGAAAACGTTGTTCGGAGATGTTCCACCTGATGCGATCTTTGAATTCTTGAAGGAGATCAACATTTTTCATTGGATCTGAGATTTTATAGTGGAAAGATTTTGACAAAATTCTGGGTTGGTTTTTAGAAAATGAATTTAAACAGTTGTATGAATGAATGACTTGTGAGTTGACATGAACGTGGTGACAGCCCTGATATGGCCCTTTGCAGTCGGCTGGGCTATAAACAATATTACCTTACCTTTCTAACCAGTGGATCATATTGCTTACCTGTGAATTGACCTGGTTTTATCATATAACGGCATGGGTAAGAGGGGATGCTGATTGCACAGCCCTCAGTCTTCAGTCAAGCACAACATAGTAGAGGAGTACTCGGTCCAGTCATCCAGGACTTATTTTTTAATTCGCTCTAGGATGCTTATTTTTTAATTCGCCTCTAGGATGCCCATTCTCCACAGTACCTGAAGAATGGCCATGTGCAGAGAGTCAAATGCTTGTACCAGACAAGCAACCAGCATTTGATAACTGCAGGAATAAGTTCCTGACTGCCAACGTATGTTTTGACTTGCTGCTGAACATACTGTCCATTGTCTTTTATGTTCTTTTTTGTTGAGATCCACAATCGATTTCTAGTTTACACATGCATACAAACAGGTGGATATAACTAATTTCAAACTTCATCAGGAAAGTGGTAGACTTGGTTTACCAGATAAAATGGAATCCTGTCATGACAAATACATCCTGACTGAGCTTCATCTTAAACAACCTTTCTTAAACTTAAGTCATTGCTTGCAGTGGGCATAGTATACTTGAGTGGTTCATTTCTTCCAATGTCTGTCCATGCAACACGATATTGGCAAAGTCTTAACAAAGATATTGCTTTTTCCATTATGGAGGTGTCCATTGTCGAGGAAAGTTCACAGAATTCTGCCTCGCTGCCTTGCCATGCCATCAGCAAAATGTTCTATTGGTAAAGAGCTGCTGTGACTTCAGTGAGATTGTTATCAGTGGTACAGTTCTTCTACACTCTTTGTGCCAGACGCAGTAACAGACTTTTGGAAGTTGTGGGTACTGAAAATGCTGTGAGAAAGTGCTTTGGTATATAAGCAGGTGGATTGAAATCAATTCAGAGGCACTTTTCAACCTGAATCTTGCCCGTTCTTCCATGAGAATTGATTTATTTTTTCCTTTCCAGTCTGTTGAATAGAACTGACAACATCACTTTGCTGGCTAATTAAACTAATAGTTTGTAGTTCTAGACATTTCAGTCTTGTTGTTTTCTGGGACAGGGTCCTCAACCTTACTGTGATGACTGATTGATTTAAGGTTCCTTTTCTGCCAGAATTACAGGTTTCCTTTCAGGAGAAGAGGCGTTATAATTATTGTGTCCATTCATATTGTAAGTGTATTGTTAACCATATTCCCTAACAGATAGTTGTCATGCCTTGATGACTTTAACCCTTCTGTACAGCTAGCACACTTGTCTGATTTAAGCTGCTGGTTGAACATTTCTTCGCAGTACTTAGCACACACTCCAAGGCTTTTAGGTGATTGTTCCTGTCCCCTGCAGCTACAGGCTTAGGTTATAGTGATCTTGTTGACTTGATTTATTTGTATATAATTGTATAAGCACTGGAGCAACAAGTTTAAGAAACATCACTGATATGTATTAAATGTATTAAAAAGTAACCATGAAAAAAAATCACATTCACAATGTGAAATTGTTATGCTTGAATACATTAAATGACTGGATAAGGAGGAAAAACAGTCATTTCTATTTTGGTTTTATTGTGTTTCATGATTATCAATCATTAATAAAATTTGAAAGACACTGGACAATGATTTCCACTTGTAAAACATGAAACTGTTCAACTCTTTATTCACACATCAACATATTGTAATGCAGCACAGAAGGCAACACAACAAATATCAAATGATAAACTTTACTTAACATCTCATCACATTGTATGTAATCATGGACATTATAAGAAAAGAAGATAGAAAAATAAAATGTTGTTGCATAACCTTAAGCCCATGGAGAGTATTAATGTTCTTCAAATCAGCATAACTTTCTTTTTATTCGACTTGTTTTTTACCTCGCTATTTACCAACACAACATACAGGAGACTGCGTGTGGCTGAGAACCAGGCTCAGACTTCTGTGTGTGTTGTCGTCGGTTTAATGTCCTTCCACTACAGTGATTCAGACAGTTTTTATGTGTGGGTGAATGAAGTATGTAAGTGATTGAGTGTATTAATACGTTAACGATAGAATACGACCCCCCTCCCCCTCCCCTCTATCCGCCTACCATTTAATCAAAACAAAATTATGTAATTGAGTAGAAATAAGATCTAAAGATAAGGCCAATTGAACTACTTAACAAACATTTGCAAACTGACTCAAGAACACAAGAACTGTTTAAAATACTTGGTAAGGGTAAGGAAGTCGATCCATCAGTGTAACCATCAATACCCGATTTTGTAAAGAGTTCTCTTGCTCTTGGGCATTTGCATTAGTAAATGACTGATACTTAAGGTTTCCCCACACATACATTTTAACGTTATGACAATATTTTGTTTTCAGTGCGTTCAAACGAAATCTATGGATTAAGCTTTCAATCTCCCTAGACGAGAAAGAGACTTGTTTGTACGTTTTTTCCCCTTGTACCCATCACTAAACTTTACACAGTTGTGATAATATTGGACGTCTGAGTTCATCAGTAGTGTTTTAACTTTTTTTCTCTTGACGTTGAATTTATAATTGAAAAACATTCTTTCAAATCTAAAGGAATGTTAAGTGGTATTGCGTAACTGATATTTTGAGCTGCTTTTTTTGCAAGTTGATCTACGCGCTCGTTGGGTACAATACCACAATGAGAGGGTATCCAACAAAAAGTAACAGTAATGCCTTTCATGGATAAAAGATGAATGAAATGATGAATTTCTAATACCATATCAAGTCGAATTGAAGGACATGCTGACTTAATCGAGTGGATTGCTGCTTTCGAATCAACACCTATCATAATTTGGGAATTATTTATTGGAAAATTTAGGATGAAATCTAACGACTTAAGTATAGCAATTAATTCGGCACTAAATATCGATAACTGTCTTCCAAGATAGAAAAGCTGTTCTATTTTGAGACTAGGGATTATGAAGGCTGCTCCCGTGTTATCATTATCTAGCACTGAGCCATCTGTAAAATTTTCAAATGGTGATTGTAGTTATTTTCTAAATGAGTGTAGACAGATGTTCTTAAGGTATGTGGACAATCCGTTTTTGATAAATCTGCATAATCTGTATCAAAAGAGGCTTTACTTTGTTCCCATTTTGGAATAGGTGAATACGTGGGCTTTTGGGCAATTTTGTTTTTATCTATTTTTGTATCCTTTAGAAGATCGGAGGAAAACGAGTAAATAGACCTTGTTGATAATATATTTTGAGCACGTTTTCCGAAATCCTCCTCTGATTTTAAACATACTTCTTCTGAGCTAAAATTGTTTTGTGAAAAGCTCTTTAGGATAAATTTTGAAGTAGAAGCTTTCCGAAGTTCTGCAAGAGGTAAGATTCCTACTTCATTATACGTCCCTAAGTTAGATGTATGTGTGGGAACCCCAAGGGCAATTTTATAAGCTTTGCAATCAGTACTCTGAAGTTTATTTAACAGGTATTTAGGAGCATTAAAGAATACTTCTTGAGCATAAGTTAGTCTTGAGCGTATAAGGGCAGTTGCTAAGATAGTTAATGATTTCGAGTCCTGTCCCCAAGGTTGTTTGCTAATTATTTTTAGGAAATTCAAGCTCTTTCTTGCTTTGTTTAAAATATATTCAATATGAGCGTTCCAAGATAATTTACTACTTAAGATAACGCCCAAAAATTTGACACTTTTTACATAGTTTAAAACAATGCCATCCAACGTGAAAGTAGGAAGTTGTCCTGGATCGTAACCAGCATTAAGAGAATCATATTAGTTTTTTTCTGGGGAAAGAGAAAGACCATTTACATTTTAAAAAAATCATTGATCTTATTTAATTCAAGTTGATACTTTATTTTGATGTAATTTAGTGATCTTGATGGTGTATTTCTTTTCATTGTCAATTTTGTCCATAGACATATATCATCAGCAAATTGAGCCACTTCAGTATCTATATCTATAGAAAGACCTTTAGGGAGATCAGAGATTAAAATATTAAATAATATTGGGGAAATTACTGAACCTTGGGGTAAACCCATTTGTAAGGGTCTTGGGTTGGAATACGTATTTCCTATTTTTGCTTGAATGTGTCTACCCTGTAAAAAATCTTGAATAAAATTGTACATGTTCCCACTGATTCCGACATTCTTTATTTTGTACATTAGTCGTTTGTGCCACACTTGTTCATAGGCTTTACGAATGTCAAAAAAAGTAGCGAGGATGTTCTTACGACGTGCAAATTGATGTTTTACGTGTGTTTGTAAGTTTTACTAAGTGCTCAATTGTAGATCTGCCTGCTTGGAATGCAGCTTGGTTGATAGGAATGACGCAGTGTTTATTGCAATGATGAATTAGCCTTTTTAACACTATCTTTTCCATCAATTTACATGTGTTAGATGTTAATGATATTGGCCGATAGCTGTTTATATCACTGAGTGGTTTTCCTTTTTTATGAATAGGAATTATAACTGAGTGTTTCCAAATTAGGGGTATTTTGCCACTGTCCCAACATTTTTCCCCTTGTACCCATCACTAAACTTTACACAGTTGTGATAATATTGGACGTCTGAGTTCATCAGTAGTGTTTTAACTTTTTCTCTTGACGTTGAATTTATAATTGAAAAACATTCTTTCAAATCTAAAGGAATGTTAAGTGGTATTGCGTAACTGATATTTTGAGCTGCTTTTTTTGCAAGTTGATCTACGCGCTCGTTGGGTACAATACCACAATGAGAGGGTATCCACAAAAAGTAACAGTAATGCCTTTCATGGATAAAAGATGAATGAAATGATGAATTTCTAATACCATATCAAGTCGAATTGAAGGACATGCTGACTTAATCGAGTGGATTGCTGCTTTCGAATCAACACCTATCATAATTTGGGAATTATTTATTGGAAAATTTAGGATGAAATCTAACGACTTAAGTATAGCAATTAATTCGGCACTAAATATCGATAACTGTCTTCCAAGATAGAAAAGCTGTTCTATTTTGAGACTAGGGATTATGAAGGCTGCTCCCGTGTTATCATTATCTAGCACTGAGCCATCTGTAAAAATTTTCAAATGGTGATTGTAGTTATTTTCTAAATGAGTGTAGACAGATGTTCTTAAGGTATGTGGACAATCGTTTTTGATAAATCTGCATAATCTGTATCAAAGGAGGCTTTACTTTGTTCCCATTTTGGAATAGGTGAATACGTGGGCTTGAATGAAAATATTAAGCCATTTCCCGCAAAATGTGATACATTTTCTACATTTTTTTTTTTTTTTTCTGTGTGTGTGTGTGTGTGTTTTCCTCCCGAAAATTTGTCCTTTTTTGCATGCACTAAAAATGGTGACTGGCCCTGGTGTTATCTTATATCCATAATTCTCAGTTTAAGTACTTTACACTTGAACAGCTAACATGGCCACTGCTTCTCCAAACAGTGAAAGTCCTGATGTAGGAATACAACTATAGAGTTCTGCAAAATGGGTATTTTGTGATTGCTCAGCTTCAAGTGACATAGCATTGAGGAGGTACTGAAGCACCAGAAAAGGGATACAGAAGGGGGAAAACTGTGCTTTGGTCATTTGATTTTCATTCCATATGATTACAAAAAATTCAAGGAAAGTTCTAGTGGTTGTAGCTAGTCAGGATTGTTTTCCTTCGCAGGCAAGCTTTTCACATATTTCTGAGACTTTTTTACTTCATTATTTTTGTCACAGTTAGAGATGAACTTCATAAACCGCTTACACTCAAACAAACAAATGAAAAAAAAAAAAAATCTAGTAGTAGTAGTAGGACTGGCATTCATTAGCCTAGACCTCGCGGTCTGTCATGTGTGTCCCCAATAAAATCAGATGGCATGCTACAATTAATCAATATCTTCATTGCAATCCATCATAAGTATAGAACAGTTCTCTAAATCTTGAATCATTATCTAGAAAACTCTTGAAAGTATTAATATCAGGTGCAAATTTAATGTTAGCAGGTAATTCATTTCAGTGGTTAGCAACTCTATATGAAAATGAAAATTTACGTTGATTAGTATAACAGTGCTTTATAAAAATCTTTCCTTCAGACTTTCTAGTACTTGCAAGTTGTGCAACAGAAAAGAAAGTCTCAACGTCAATATCGTCATAGCCATTAAAGATCTTATAAACTTGAATTAGGTCACCTCTGATCCTTCTTCCCCACAGCAAGTGCAGATTCAAGCATGCAGTATGCTTTATCAATGCAATTTTTGACACAGAAGGCTGAACTTTCAGAATCTACATCTATCAAATCGTACAGGTGGATTCTGTAAATCCCACGCAGATGTGACATTGTTTTCATTAGGCGTCTTTAGGGTTCTCCTCCTCTTTTTTTTTATATCTCAAATAATAGCTGCTTGTTGTGGATATTTTACCTCCATATCGATTTGTTTTCTGAACACCCCTTTCCTCACAGAACAAACGGATAAACATGTCTGTCAGATCATTATTGCTTTACCACAGATGATTATAGTAGCTGGTGATTTGAAAAAGCTGAACAAAATTCTTTGTAGGCTTAGGTATGTAGCTCCTTACATTTTTCTCAACCTTTTTCACATATCACTATGCATTTCAAGATGGTGATAGTCTGAACCTGTGACAGAAACAAAACAAAACGGGTGTGAGAGATGTGTGTCACAGATCATAAAGGGTAGTCAGCTTTCCTTTTTTAAGGAGAAAAATACCCCCCAAACTTCTTTGATAGCAAGAAAACAGTGTCCACATTCTGCTTTCTTTTCTGAAAAAGACATTAACATATTCTGAAATAATGCTTCATTGTAATGACCAAGATAATAACTTTTGTCCAAGTCGTCAAATAAATTATGCCAAGCAAGCTGTGACAGAACAAACCGTGGAGTACCAGTACTACTGGTGACCATGCTGGAGGGGCAGCAGTTGAGAGGACATGGTTTCAAGTAAATGAGAAATGTCATCAACCTTGGAGTTTTCTGCCTTTGTTGGTTCCTAAAGGCTGGGCATGCCATGGGTACAAGAGGTAGGCTGGGACCACACAGCTCTGAGCATATCCCACTTCATGTGGCTGTCTTGTGGAGCAGCATTGAAATGTCTTGATAAAAACTGGAAATGTCTACATCTCTCGGGTGAAGATGATGCCAGGATATTAAAGAAGCATTAGCCCCCTACCACACAGTCCTGAACCAAAGAGGAACTCAGTAGTAGCATTGTGATCCTCATTAATCACCATTAAATTGATATAAGTACAGTTATGAAAAAAAAAAAGCAACTTGTCTTTAATTCTGTGGGTCTATGGCATTTATCTTTTCTCTAGTACTGTGAGTTCTAATCTGCTGTTGATGCCAAACCTGGTGTTAATAAAATGACAATGCTTCCCAGACATTCCCTTTTAGTCATTATGTCAATACCACAAAAGCACACCTGATTCAGCACAATGTGACCATGTATTCAAGAACCTTTTGGTCAAACCTTCAAAAAAAATAATATTTAAATTTTATATGAGATACATTGATAGGTTTTCCTGGGTGGAAATAAAAGACCATTCACTGGTGATAAGTTATCAGCATGAGATAAACAATCAAACATCAACAAAGGGAAACTTTGGGAAAAGGCAGAGATAAAACATCCATTACAGATAGAACACTGGTCAAGAGCAGGAACAGGATTACTGTGCAGCCAAACAAAGGAGCAAATTATGTAACTAATACATGTTTTGACCTAGTGGGTCTTCTTCAAGCAATACAAATAACATTCAAAACAATGAAAATGAGGACATTATATAACTAATACATGTTTTGACCTAGTGGGTCTTCTTCAAGCAATACAAATAACATTCAAAACAATGAAAATGAGGACAACAGTCGGTCACATATCTCTTCCATCTGGATGTAAAAAATTTCACCCAAGATCAAATCCTGCACCTGGATCAAAGAGATAAACCACAACTGTGGGTCTTTTGTTTTCATTGTCTTTGTATATCATTCTGCTTGAAGAAAATCCAATAGGTCAATATGTGTTTGTTTTGTTATTTGTTCTTTAGTTTAGTGGCACAGTAATTCTGTTTTTGCTCATTGCAATTGCCACCTGCTGTCACCCCACTTTGAATACGGGACAGTCTTATTTTTCTTGTTTGTCCATCAGCAGTGACAGAGTACTTGATACACGCATGGGAGTGACAGGGCCAGGGGAAAGAAAGCTTATGCTCACTATTTCTGTTAAGTAAGTGCAACACAGCCAGTTTAGTCAAAGCTGATCAACTGAAATGATCCTTTCTCTCATGCGGTCTCTATTGATGTCAGTGCAAAGCAGAATTATTTTCTTGCTCTTCCTCTTTTTTTTTTTTTTAACCCAATGAAAAGATGCATTTGTATATTTCTGCCTAGTTTTTAACATATCTGAAATACACACACAGTGATGGACCATATTTCGTCCAGTCCCAAATTTTGGGGACACGTTGGACCAGAACAGGTAAACCTGAAAAAGCAATTGACCTGTTTACCTGACAGTTGTTCACCTGCATTTTTTGTGTTAGTCGGGCGAGCGAGGATTTCCCTTCAGTCTCCAAAGAGCTACCGAATGAGCAGCTTGTCCAGCGGAGCCAGAGGGAGACTGAAGGTGTGTCCTCGCTGGTAGTCAGGTATGTTCCCATAGTTAAACGGCAGTTAAGGTTTGTGCCAATTAAGTTGTTGTTTTTTTTCGTACAGGTGGATGAGAAGAATGGAGTGAGTAGAAAGATGAAAGAATTTGTATACTTATATGTGATCAGGGAAAAAAAAAAAAAGTAATCTAGTTGAATCAATGTATTATTGAAAAAAAAGTGTTGTTTATTTTTTTTCCCTAAAGTATTATAATAATGTGAGTGTTAGCGAACTCTGGAAGTGAGCAATGAACATTATTGTGTATAAATTATTGAAAATGTATTCCGAGTCTGTTGTGGACACATTTAGTGATGATAATGTGGAAAGATAAAAACACATTTTTTCTTGATAGAAAGGGATGAACGGAAATCGTTTTTTGATATGTAATTGGACACGTCTAGTGATGAGAATGTGGAATGTCATGGGAATGTGGAAAACATTCTTTTCTAGATAGAAAGGGACAAACTGAATTCTTTCCTTTATGTGTAACAATGGTATTCTTGGTACTTTGAAAAAAGAGTTCCATGTGGAAATCCTTTCCTTCAATGTAAACAATCATGGTGTTAATCGAGAAAATTTTTCTATTGTAAAGCACCCACTGTACTGAAACTTAGTAGATTTTATTATGGGTATTTTCCCCCAAATTCCAGTAAGATGTATAATGTGAAGAGTGACTGCTAGTGACAAACAAGAACAATAAATATGTAGAAAGTAGGCATGATAATCAAGGTAGCTATCAGTTCCCCAGGTGTCGGTGAAGCCCCGTGTCCAACCCGGAACTGACAGCCATCCGGGTGTGGGGTGCAGCCCGTGCCCAGCTGCTATCTCAATCCAGATGGATGTGGAGAATATGACCGAGTGGTCAGTAGACATCATGTGTGAACTGCCAACAAGGTGTGGGGTGCAGCCCCGTGCCCAGCCGCCATCTCAGTCCAGATGGATGTGGAGAGTATGACCGAGTGGTCAGTAGACATCATGTGTGAACTGCAACAAGGTGTGGGGTGCAGCCCGTGCCCAGCCGCCATCTCAATCCAGATGGATGTGGAGAGTATGATCAAGTGGTCAGTAGACATCATGTGTAAACTGCCAACAAGGTGTGGGGGTGCAGCCGGAGCCCGGCTGCTGTCTCCGCCCCATGGGGGTGTGGAGAGGCTGACCGAGTGGTCAGTAAATGACATGTGTTCTTCTGTTGTGCAGAAGTCCCTGGAAGGACTCCACAAACTACTTCCACGAACGGCTTCGTTCTACGTCGGGACAGCAAAGAGAGAACCTTTTCTGTTGTGTGGGAGTCCCTGGAAGGACTCCACGAACTGCTTCTGTGAGTGGCGCTTCTGATCTGTGTGAAGATTGTGTGACTTGGGCCAGACGCTACCAAGTGCAGGAACTGTTTGTGGCGACACTGCTGTGGGTACCAGCGTAGCCTGTGCAAGAAGGAAAATATATGTTTTTGATATGACATAATATCTAGTGTTGTTGCGCACCCAAAACCATCCTGAGGAGAGCCAGCACTCGAAACAGATCTGTTGATTTTTTAAAACTTCCTTTTACTATCCTGTTTTTAACAAAATATATATATATATATATGAGTAAAAGAAAAAAAAAACAAACAAAAACAATACATTGATTATATTCTGTTATCATTCCTGTGCCATTGCTTGATTTATGCTTGCCCCTTGGACAGTTCACTGCCACCTCCCTTTCCTGATTATCGATTATTTGACCTTGATTACCAATTGTGATTTTCTTTCTCCCCGTATCCCTGTTTCATTGTTTATTCCTATCTTTTGTTAGTTGGGTTTAAAAAAATACTTGGTCTTTTAAAGAATGATTGTTGTTAGTGTTTGAAAAAAAAAAAAAAAAAAAAATGTATATATATATATGGTGCAGTGGACAGAGGTTTGAAACCTTTTTGCATTTGATAGCAATTGTTTTTGTATTTGGTCCACTAGTGTTTGCGTCCGGTTGGACAGGACATTATTTCATATTTTTACTGTGGCACAGAAGGCTAAGGGAGAAAGTCCTGTTGTGTCCTCTGTAGACGAGGACAAAGTTTTCACTAAATATTTACAGCGAGGTAAGGTATGTGGTCTGGTGGGAGAGTCTCTGTTGGCCTATGTGGATAAATGCATTGCTCAAGATACGGAAGGGAGGAAAGAATCAAAATGAAAAGAGTGCAGGAAGAAGAGATAACTAAAAGAGAGCAGATACAAAAACAAGAGCAGGAGGAAACTAAAAGGCAAAAAGAGAGAGAAGAAACTAAAGGATACAGTTTCAAGTGACTCTTCAGCAGAACAATGACAGTCAGGGTTCTGGTTTGCCCAGGTTTAACGCCCCTCATCCTACTTTTCCTAAGTTGTCCCCCTTCAAAGGAAGAACTGATGACATAGACAGTTACTTGTTTTGTTTTGAAACCCATGCCCATCCTTAGGTTGGTCCGAGGGTTTGTGGGTTACATACCTGTCTGCACTGCTTGAGGGTTCCGCTCTAACTCTCTATCACAGTCTCGCAGAAAATAATGTTGCGTTATACAAGCTTCTGAAAGAGAGCTTGCTGAAAAAATTTCAATGTACTCTAGATGGTTTTCATAAGCATTTCGTGAGGCTAAGCCTAGCTCAGATGAACCTTTTGAAACCTTTGCGGTTGAGCTTAGGCGTTTGTTTGACCGTTGGGTTTCTTTATCAGATTGAAAAGTCTTTTGAAGGTCTGGTGGATCTTATCTTGCAAGAACAGTTTTTGGAGTGTGTCTCTAAGGACTGGCTACTTTGCTGTGCAAAAAGGATGAGAAAACTTTCAATGATATGATCAAGTCTGCTGAGTCATACAGATGTGCTCATCCCACTCAGGTGCTTTCTAGAAAAGCTGATGTAAACATTTTTGCTTCTGTTGCTTATGGAACTCCTGGGCAGTCTGATAATACTCCATACCATGATCAGTCTGATAGAGGAACCAGGTACTCTACTTTTCATAATAACGGCCACTGCTCTGGTTTCTCAACTGATCATGGAAAAATAATTTGGTGGAAGCTGTTATCATGCTCGTGGTAACTGTCAGAACTCAAGTTCCTCAGCTGGTCGTGGAAACAACTTCTGTGGTAACCATTACAGTGGTCTTGCAGCCCGTCAAACCTCTGCTAGTAAGAGTTCTTCAGGAAATGCTTCTGATCAGTCTACCAGTTTGTGTGTTTTTCTGTGCAAGAAGACAGAACATATAGCTGCTAAGTGTCCATGGAAGTCTGTTAGAAACCCTTGAAGCGTTAGTACCCTTACCACCCTGTTAAGAGTCCTTTTGTGGTTGGCAGCTCCACTGCTGTCAAGAAGTCAGCTGACAGTAAACATTCCAGTTCTGCTTGTTCTGTTTTTAATACTCCTTTTGCTTGTCTAGCTGCTGGTGAGTTCACATTCGGAGTCCAGTTCTGCGAATGGCACTTTGAGTTCTGCATGATACTGGTGCTACCATTTGTGGCATTCGCAAACAGTTTCTGACAATCAGATGTTAGGAACCACAGTGAATTGTTTCTTTTGGTGGTTGGGGGGATAAGCTTCCATTGGCTACAGTTTCAGTTAGTTGTCCTTATTTTGTGGGCGATTTGACTTATGTCTTGTGTAGCCCTTTAGCAGATCTCATCATGGGTAGCGTGCCTGGAGTTTCTGTTAGCGGTGAGTTGAGTGATGTGTCTAGCGTACCTTTCTCTTTACCTGCTGTTACGAGGGCTAGAGCGAAGCATGTTGTGGGCAAAAAGCCTGTGTGTCAGATCCCTGATGATCTGTACATTTCCTGTTCTGATTGTGTTCAGAAACAGGATGATGAATCACTGAAGTCGTGCTTCCAGTGAGGTGAAGTTAGGTACAACTACCTTTTACTACTACTTGTCTGATGGTGTTCTGTACAGGCATTTTGTCAAAATGATACCTTTTTTGATCAGGTTGTTGTTCCTGCTGAACTTTGATCTACAGTGTTGTCTGTGGCACATGATTTGATTATGTTGAGTCATTGTGGTTCTCAGCGTACTCTGTCTAGAGTTCTTAACAACTTCTTTTGGCCTGGAGTGACTGTTGATGTAGCAAAGTATGTTGCTTCCTGTGATCGTGTGGCTGTTGATATTGTTGGTCCATTTCTTGGTCTTGTTTGCTCTTTCGAGCAAGGTCATCATTATATCTTGACCATAATTGACATGCTATCCGTTTTCCGGAGGCTGTTCCATTGAAGGATATTTCCTCTGTTGCTGTGGCAGAGGCATTGTTGGGAATCTTTTCTCATTGGGTTTTCCCAAGGAGATTCGGTCTGATCAGGGTACGCAGTTCAACTCTGATCTTAAGAAGCAGTTTCAAGCTTTGTGTGATGCAAAGGGCATACATACATCGTGGTATCACTCACAGGTGAATGGTCATACTGAGAGATTTCATGGGACTTAGTCCATGTTGAAAAAGATTGTCCGTACTCACCCAAAGGCGTGGCATCTATATTTGCCTGCTCTGTTATTTGCTTGCAGGGAATTGCCCTCTGAGAGTACAGGTTTCTCTCCCTTTCAGTTACTGTTTGGTCAGCAGGTTCGTGGTCCTATGGCCTTGTTATAGGAGTCATGGACTCACTCAGATGCTCAGAATGTTAAGGCCAAACTTCATTATTCTACCTGTTCGAACTCAAGAATATCATTGCTGACTCATGTAAGTTAGCCATTGAGAATTTTTGCTGATTCTGTTTCAAGGGTAAAAAGTACTTTCATAAGAAGACCGGGGAACCTCATTTCCAAGTTGATGACGAGGTCTTAGCACTGTTACTGACTAACTCTAACAAGTTGTTAGCCAGTTGGTCAGGACCATTCCCAGTGATCTAAGTCTTGCATCCAGGTTACAAATCAAGGGCAAGGAAAAGATATTTCATGCGAATATGCTTAAAAAATATATCGTCATGCTGCTGTGTCTACTTCTGATGTTGTACTGACAGTTGTTCTTTCACAGAGTACTTCAGTGGCTTGGTCAGAGATAGCACCTTTGACTTGTGACCAAGAACAGGTTTCGTTGGAGTGTTCAACAGGAGTTGGTATTTCTAATGTTACACAGGATCCATCTCCACAGTCTGTTGTTCATGAAGTAGTTTGTACAGTCGGTGTTGAACAGTCCCACTTTAAACTGTTCCGATGGCGTCTTCTATGCCAGACGATGTCATTTCAGTACAGTTTGATTGTGCTTTGTCCGACAGCAGTTCCAGGGAGTTGCGTGCGATGTTTGATGATTTTCAGGTGATGTAAGAGATCCCTCTTACAACAGATGTCCTTGTTAGAAGAAAGTGTTACGACATCCCCTTTTCTGCGAAAGAGGTTGTAGGAGAGAGAGATTGGTATGATGTGTTGATCAAAATATCAAGGAAATTGTTTTTCAACTGGATTAAAATGTGAATCCACTGGTATCACTTAACAATTGCAAACAACATCACATGTGAGGCAAATGGTGACATAGAGGAGTTTTTGGTGTCAGGATACTTTTAAATAAACGCCTTTAAGGGCAAATTAAGACAAAAAGAAAACCTAAAGAATGGATGAAGCAACATATATTGAACCCGAGATTTATCTCAATACATTCTCATTTTTCAAACAATGTACTTTGATTTTTTTTATGGAGAAGGACATATAGCAATTTCATGATAAAAGTTGTGTTTGTGTGCATGCATGCACGTCTGTGTGAGTGCACATTCCTTTATTTTATTTTTTTGAAAGGTCATGAACAACAGTATTTACACATAAAATTGAAGCTTCATGTTGCCTAGTAGTGGCTCATATCTACGCTCATTGACGAAACATGACACTCACAAATATAATCAAGACTGCTGCGGTTTTGTCTTTGCTTTTTCCACTTTCCCTGAAAACATGCGTGAGTGACATCAACACAGGCAGATATAATCACGTTCATCTGTACACCCAAATAATTCACATTTACCTACCTGGGATGAAAAAACCCCAGTTAACCCAAAGTAGATTACTTGGGAACAGTGGAAACAACGAGGGTATCACACTTCACATACAGTGCTGTCATTATGAACTGATGAACAGCAGCACTTATACAACACTTGGTATAAAAACAAGTAACACAAATCATTAAAAACACCAGCACAACCTACTGATCAGTGACAAAACAATGTGTCTGTGCATGTGCCCTAATTCAGATTAAATCATTTCACATCCAGAAAATGTGTAACATCTGAAAAACTGAATTCCAGTACAAACATACAGGCACATCTTGTACACGCTGCATTTGGAATAACGCACTGTTCAAATCAACCGTCTACCACAAATGACCCTCAATTTCTTTTCAGTATTATCCTAAGGCATAGACTTCAATAAACGTGTATGTGTGTGTGCTTGTGCGCACGCTAGAGAACAAAAGTGTGATAGAATGATTGTGTGTCTAATTTCCCTAGGCAGTGATGACGGTAAATACAGTGATTTTTCTTTGGCATATTAATCATTATGAATCTAGCATGTCTCATGGCTCAAACAAACAAACAAGAAAAAGAGAATACGTAAGTAAAATCAGATCTCTAGAAAGAGTATGTGTGTGTTAAAAACTGTGGATGGAAAGTAACTTTTTACAGCAAAATATCGTAAGATCTTCTTTGGAGAGAGTTTCATGTTGATATCCTACATGTGTCATCACTCTCTCAGTTTTTGAATGTGCAACTTCAAGTATACACTTTGGGGCTAAAGTACCAACTGAAATCTGTCTTTTTTCACTCATACAAATGGTTATGTCTACTGGTATTTCAGCGTGTGGTTTTGTAATATATTTATACATTTAAGCATATTTGTTTTCAACAGATTTACAAACATAAAACAGAAATTTAACATGTATCACATTTAATTTCATCCCTGATAAAAGTGAAAATGATAAACTTGGCTGTAGCCTGTTTTCAACCTATCAATTTCACACTCATACCACCCCCACCCCACCAAAACAAACAAACATGCATGTGCACATGCACAAACAGGGAACGTAAATACATGTAGATACACACATATGAAAATTAGGAATGCAAAGTTGCGAAGTAAAAACAAATACTACATGTTTAATATTGCACAGAACACTTCCAGCATTTTTCTTCCTCGAGTGTTGTGCTTGTTCCATGCACTCACCCCTATACTACCCCCCCCCCCCCCCCCCCCCCCCCCCCCCCCCCCCCCCCCCCCCCCCCCCCCCCGTCTCACAACTGCTGTGATCACTTTCAAGTCGGGGCATGCTTTCTCACTGAAATACTGCAGAAGTACTAGAAAATGTCATGGAATCTCAGTCTTTGAAGAGAGAGCTGTCTTTACATAGAGGCAGGCTGGCTGATAGCTGTGCACATTTACACCTGTGCCCATGCATGGACCGATAAAACTCTGAATTTAAACATTACAGAAGAATATCAGATTTGGGCAATCAAAGAAATCAGAACATTTTTCTTTTCAAAATCAACGTAATAAGTATAATTAACAATGGATTACTCAGTTCATTTTTCCTATGGCTTGGACAGTCAGAACAGGCTGATAAGAATTAATAACAATGGACTAAGTTGGACAGTCGTCGTCTTCTGCGCACGCAGACTGATACTCCTGCGGACACTCCCTACTTGGACTGACAAGTATTGACCCCATCTGCCCAGCAAAGAGAGTGGAGGTTTGTGTGTGTATGACCATTTTTTATCCTGCCATTAAGGAAGCCATACTCCATCTTCAGGGAAACTTGGACAGTCAAAACAGGCAGAGTAGCTGCAAGCAGCACTCTGAGTAGAATTAATCTCTATAGCTCTCCATGCCAATGTGACCACTGCTTACCAATAGGCATTACCGAGTGTTGTTGGGTAAATATGAGATTGAATGGTCTTCGGTCTTACTGTATGATCTAGTGATGTTTATTTAATATATGAACATTTACATTTTGGAAGGTCCATTATACCATGAAACAATTGATCTTGACTTCATCAATCAGATTGTGATGGTCATTTTGTATTTATCTCCACATTTCACACAAAAGTGTTAAATTTGTGCCTACACAGTTCAGTCATTACTGCAATATCTCTTTTTTCCCCAAATCCTTTATGCATGACTGTTACAAACACTACTGTTGTTGTTGTTGTACCCTGGCTAAAAAGACTCCAGGGATCATCCGAACAGCCAAAGTATTGAACACTATGGTACAAATGCATCATCTATGGATGAGAACATTATATGTGTGACCGTTTTTAATTACCCGCCATATGGGCAGCCACACTCCCACTTCGACGGAACAAACATTACTGACTTGTGCACTTTTGCAATATTCCCATCTCGATTCCGAAATATTCATGAATAATCCTGCTATCACTTGTCGATCATTTTCATGCTGTGTCACTTTCAGAACTGCACAGTTGTCTACATCCAGTCAAACTCATTTCCATTCTTTATCCAGGTAGGTTTGGGAAAAAAAAAAAATCAATCATCACTGTTTTTTTTCTGATACAGATGGTTGAACTGTTTGCTTCTCATCTAAAAAGAAAAGAAATCCAAGATAGTTTGGCTGCTGTGTGACTCCTTGACTTGCACACAATCTTGGGTTGACAAAGGGAAACTCTGTAATGATTCTCAGACTGATGTGACATGAATCTCATCATTTAATTACATGCTTGCAGCAAGCTTAGCCTGGCATTGTTTCCTGGTTTACAAGCTGGTGTTTTTATTATCAGTTGAAAACACTGCATGCCAATTTGAATGCCATCAAATTTGAGTTTACTGAAAGTCAGCTGTAGTGTAAGCAAATGTTACTGTAAGACAATGGCCAGTTAAGAGTCAATGGAATGACTCTAGATAGGAACTGAACCAGTTGTGGCTACAAACTCATTACAGGCCAGATATCAGGTAGTTGATAGCTAGCGGAACAAAGAGGGATTTATCTGCAACAGAAGAAGTCCTGTTACAATGTGTCAGTCCCAAACCATCACAGAACTAGGTATCATTGTGAAGAGGGATCATGCATACAGAGGTATTGTAAAAGGAGGTTCTATCCTCCAATTCTTGACATGCCGTCACCAGTGATGATTTCTTGCAGTTTGAAAGTAGTCTTTTTGAATCACATCATTCAAACTGATCCAACTCAGTGACTGGCCTACTTAACATCTGCAGCCTTCACTGAGAATATTCTCCAACTCAGTGCTGTCGCACGTAAGAATACTCAAAATAATATGTCCACTATGATAGAACTCTGTTTCCATTCAAATTGTTTAAAAGTGAATAAACATAAGTTTGTAATCAAAACATGAACAAAATTAAGAGCATCTCAAGTGGTGTTGCAATTGTATGGTCAAGATTACAAAATGTATCAAATCAAAGCAATGCTCAAGATAGCTAAGTATGATTATTATTCATGTAATTTCTGAGTTCTCCAAATGAATGGGTGTCATCTTCAGCATCGTCCATGTTCTGAAAGGCAAGGTTTCGCTACAGGAACAATATCCAGCATGGAGATTTACCTTTGACAGTTTATTTCAGTCAGTACTGCAGCTCCATGAATACTGCTATTGGTTTAAAATCAGTGTGATGGCTGCAACAACCCAACCCCTGCACCTAAAACACAGAATCTTTGCCACAGCTATAGATCACCTTTGTATGTATATTTTTCCAAGTGCTTAACCTGAAAATGTGATGGCAAATGCCACTCTGGCACACAAATAAACTCCTAAAAGGCATTGTTGCTGAGTTCCTTCTAACCCCTTGCCATTCCAGACTCCAGTTACACTTCTCCCCATATGCTCATCCTTCATAATTTGATAGGAAAGAAACTCCTCTTTCAAAAGAAACTGCTTTATGTGAGGTCCTAACCATATGGAATCCATTTCCCTTTCAGTTTTCTATGAAAGACATTTATATAGTATTTATATGCAACAATGTACATCAACATCCCTTATTGGGGCAGATCAAAACTGATCACTGTTACACAGCAAACAAGTCTGATGGCATGCTCATCTTTCTAAATGATCCCCCAGCACAGGATATATGATAATTTACTTCAGACTCCAAACAGAATTATTTGTGTTTCTCATAAAATAAACACAGCAAATGTACAAACACATTATCAATGACCTACACACACACACACACACACACATACACTTTGCACAAATAAACATAGTCCATGAAATTAAATCAATGCTAATGTAACATTGTTTTTATATTGCAATTCTACTAGCCTGATAAAAAAAAAAAATGAACCGATACTCTTTTCATAACTAATCCTCTGTCATATGTAGGTAGTTATTACATAAAGCTGCACATTCAAACAAAGACAAAAACAAAACAAAAGGAAAGAGGGTGATTGTTACATCTGCAAAACCTGTCTTTATGTAATCCATTCAGCATCAACATCCACAAACATACAAGACCAAGCCTTAGCAAATCCATGCACAATAATTCAGATACAATTTTATTATTTCAGTAAAAGTGCTAGCAAAACATTTAAACTGCATCCTTAGAACTGATAACAACTGGATGATTGTTTAACATCTAGAATCCACAACGAGACTGTTTGGGATAACAACGATGGTGGAAGCCAGTTGCAAAAATACTGGTTACTGGAATTGTTTCTCTCTGTTAAAAAGTGACTTGGTCAAGGTTACATTTTCATCTGAACTATATTTTTTAAAAAAATTGCTTCATGACAAACAAATGACATAACCTGTGATGATTTTCATTAGAACCGACATTATATCTCTCTAAACACTGATTTCTGGCATGGAATTTCTGTTTGAACATTTCGTTTGAACGAAACATCTAACAGTCTTCCTCCATCATTTGTCAACCTGTCTGGCCTCTGTTCATAACATTTTCATTTTTAAACATGACTTAACTCTCTTTGTCCAATCTTTTGGCATGACAAAATCAAACTTTATAGCACAAAGTAGATTTATCAGGCATCTAAATATAAAACCAGTGCCATTTGAGACCAAAAGAACGAAGCAGAGACAGCGTAGATTCAGGTTAAAAAACAACAAAATGTAACTGCTTTTATCAAATCATGAAAAAAATAACTACTGATATCTGTAACCTTCCCCCAATGATGCCCACATATTTGTGCATTCTGAAATGTTCTGATGTCCATACAAATGCTCTGTGCTGACTCCATCTTCTGCTGTCAGAGCACTGGAGTGTGTTCTCATTTTCAGAAAATTATGGGAATAAAACCACAATGGTCTTTGTGAAATGATTCAAATACACAACAGTCCCTTGATGCCACTGCATCATGGCCTAGAGAGTTCATAGTCACTGGCTGTAATGAGAAATAATCACTTTGTTTCACCGAGATAACTGTGTTTCATCTGCTATGGCTTGTCCAGGGTGGATTTCTTAATCATTACAAGTGGAGAGGGTGAGAGGAGGAAAGGAGAGTGGCAGGTGACATGGATAGATGAAGGTAGGGTAGTAGGTGAGGTGGGAATGAGAGTGGTGGAGAGATATAGAAAAACCTCTGAGTTTGTGTGTCGATTACGATTTTTTTGTATACCCCTTCATTTACTTTGCACTCGGCTATAAGTGAAATACTATTTGTAATTTCACATATTCTTTTTCTGTTTGTAGCAAACAGTACATATTTTGGATATCTTTTTTGCATGTTCTACGAAAACAAGTACCAGTTCTTGCTGTTGCACATAATACATGAAAAACAGAACAATTGACGTGTGTAAGTGGTTCTGAAGAGAATACTGATGTGTGCAAGGGATTCCAAGGAAAAGTTATTTCCTGTTTTTTGAGAATAGATTTCAGGGAATCATCTAATAAATGAAATGCATCCTGGATACAAATGGATCAAGTGAATGTTGTTTGTATTTCGATTTATCTTCATTTTAAGACAAAAGACTACATAAATAAATAGAAAACATCAAAACTGCCTCTTAAAGAAGATTTCAGCACACTTGAGTGCTTGCAGAATAGGGGGAGAGCGTGCAAAATGCTGAATTTTAAGGATTGTGTAAAAACATATAAAACTAATAAGTCATGCTGGGGGTGTTGGCCATTGCATTTCATTTATTTCTTCCAGGCAAAAAACAAAACACACAAAAAAACTTAAGACTACCACCAAAAATATTAATGTCAAGGCTATATTGGCATGTAGACTCTGCAGGCTGAACAACCATGAGCCCCATCCAGATAAATAAACATTACAGAGAGGACAGCCAGTAGCCACTATACTCACACACTACAGAGAGGACAGCCAGTAGCCACTATACTGACAGACACTACAGAAAAACGGTCAGTAGCCACTTTACATAATACTGACAAACACACTACCGAAAGGACAGCCAGTAGCCACTATACTGACACTACAGAAAGGGCAGCCAGTAGCCACTATACTGACACTACAGAAAGGACAGCCAGTAGCCACTATACTGACACTACAGAAAGGACAGCCAGTAGCCACTATACTGACACTACAGAAAGGACAGCCAGTAGCCACTATACTGACACTACAGAAAGGACAGCCAGTAGCCACTATACTGACGAAGTATGCTACAGAAAGAACAGCCAGTAGCCATTATACTGACAACATATGCTACAGAAAGGACAGCCAGTAGCCACTATACTGACACTACAGAAAGGACAGCCAGTAGCCACTATACTGACACCACAGAAAGGACAGCCAGTAGCCACTATACTGACGAAGTATGCTACAGAAAGAACAGCCAGTAGCCATTATACTGACAACACATGCTACAGAAAGGACAGCCAGTAGCCACTATACCGACACTACAGAAAGGACAGCCAGTAGCCACTATACTGACACCACAGAAAAAGGACAGCCAGCCAGTAGCCACTATACTGACACTACAGAAAGGACAGCCAGTAGCCACTATACTGACACCACAGAAAGGACAGCCAGTAGCCACTATACTGACACCACAGAAAGGACAGCCAGTAGCCACTATACTGACACCACAGAAAGGACAGCCAGTAGCCACTATACTGACACCACAGAAAGGACAGCCAGTAGCCACTATACTGACACTACAGAAAGGACAGCCAGTAGCCACTATACTGACGAAGTATGCTACAGAAAGGACAGCCAGTAGCCACTATACTGACGAAGTATGCTACAGAAAGAACAGCCAGTAGCCACTATACTGACACCACAGAAAGGACAGCCAGTAGCCACTATACTGACGAAGTATGCTACAGAAAGAACAGCCAGTAGCCACTATACTGACGAAGTATGCTACAGAAAGAACAGCCAGTAGCCATTATACTGACAACACATGCTACAGAAAGGACAGCCAGTAGCCCACTATACTGACGAAGTATGCTACAGAAAGAAGAACAGCCAGTAGCCATTATACTGACAACACATGCTACAGAAAGACACAGCAGTAGCCACTATACTGACAAATAAACACTACAGAAAGACAGACAGTAGGCATTATACTGACAAATAGACGCAGCAGGTTGGACAGTCAGCAACCCCTACACTTACAAATGTACACTGTAGAGTGGATAATTAGTAACCCCTTTTGACAGACACTGCTACACTTACAAATGTACACTGTAGAGTGGATAATTAGTAACCCCTTTTGACAGACACTGCTACACTTACAAATGTACACTGTAGAGTGGATAATTAGTAACCTTTTTTGACAGACACTGCTACACTTACAAATGTACACTGTAGAATGGATAATTAGTAACCCCTTTTGATAGACACTGCAGCATGGACAGCCAGTAGCTACTATACCATTAGATAGATACTGTGGTATAGACAGCTAGTAGCCTCTTAGGGCAGCGTGTTCAATATCATTGTTGTCACCTGCTAACGACAAAACAGCTGGCATACTGTAGGCAGAAAAAAGACACTTTCTACACCAAAGATAGGTGAAAGGGACTTTTAGTCTGATAGTGAATGACTAAAAAGCAAGATAAGAAATAAAAAAATGAAAAAGGCAGAGTCAAAGAGATTGGCAGAGAAGAGGAATTACAATCACAGAATTGCCACAGTGGGGATGCAATTTATATTGAAAGAGTCCCCAGCACTGCCATGGAGTGAGCGAGGGAGAGGCTTGGGGGAGGAAGGTAGGTCCACAGGCTATTCAAAACTTACACAACTTACTTTAAAGCCTACTTTAGCTTTGAAAGTGCATGAGATACTTTTGTAAATTGAGGAGAATGTTGTTTACAAACCTGTTCTACATTATATCACTCTTTCAGCTGCAAATGCTGTGCTCAGCACAAAACTGATGGCTCAGCTGCTATGCAACAGTCAGCTGGCTCTGCAGTTCAGCAATAGTGAGTCTCTAAATCAGTTTAATCATTAAATATTCCTCACCAGAGTCAGTGCTGGCAGCAAGATGTCATATCCAAAACATGACACAAACCCAATGTGCATTTGGAACCAAGCTGACCTGATATTTCTGGCTGACAAAAAGCATGACAAAGCCTGGTCTAAATCAAATCACAAAGGAATCTCACAAGTGAACAAGCAAAGGATTCCTCTTTTAACCTCTGCCCCATAAAACTATACATCAAGAATGTAACACAAACTGCCACATGACAAGTGCACAGTGCTCCCAACAGCCATCATTCAGTGACTTGAATTTTTTGCTGTACAATGATTGAAGTGATACATGCAGGCTCACAGTCACAAAGCCTCTGACAGACATATCATCCACTTATAATCTCATGAAACAAAGACAGAGCAAAATGATTTCATGCGCTTCCTTGAGCTTCATTATAACTACATTTTACTGTATTTTGAAAAGATCTCTGCCATGGACTTCTTAACAGAATCTGGAAAGGTCAAAAGGCAGATGATAACAAAAAATAAAACAAAATAAAATAAAATGAGCCCAAAAGAGCAGCTCCACTTAAATAAAAGAAATAAAAATGATGGTTTGGTAATATAAAGATTTGCCAATTCTTATGCAAAAGAAACACAACCAGCGCATGTCTTTGACATTTTGATTAAACATTTCGGGAGCTGAACTTCATGAGAAGAAGTGTTATTTTGCACTGAACTGATGCACTGGGTAAGGAAGTTAGTAAGTAAAGGAAGATCATCAAAGTCAATCTCATTTATGCCTCTTTACCAGTGCCAAAAATGTATGGCAGGAAACTTTACATGGCTGATCTGACAATGCCTCTGCCAATCAATTACTCATGAAGCTATGTATTGCTGCATAGTCAGTATGGCAAAGAAATGATACAAGTCTGAATTGACGATGCCTTTGCAGAGCAGTATGACAACGGACAATCACAATCACTGCATAGTCTGTGTATCAGACAGTCATGTTTGTGGAAGGCTGAAGGAGGAACAAAAGGAGAAAAAGTTTGACAAGGGACTTACCTTTGAATGTGGGCTGCTGAACAGTGAAGCTCTTTACAACTATTCTCGTCAGGGGCACTGACCACTCTTTCATAGAGAACCTCATTACAACTATGAACACACCTCTCGTCTTGCCCACTATTTCATAGCAAGCCTTGTTACAACTATGGACAGATCTCTCATCAGGGACACTGACCACCATTTCAAAGAGAACCTCTTTCACCACTGTGGACAGTCCTCTCCATCAGGATCACTGACCACTGATCCACAGAGAACCTCCATACCACTGTGGACACAGGATCACTGACCACTGCTCGACAGAGAACCTCCGCATCACTGTGGACAGATCTTCACTGAGAGACATAAACCACTGTTCCAGAGAACCTCTTTACCACTGTCGACCAATCTCTATTTTTAGGAACACAATGACCCCTGTCCTAGAGAACCTCTTCACTATTGTGAATATCTCTAATCAGGGGGATTCTAACACTGTTCTACAGATAACCTCTTTACCACCACCATGGACATTTTAAGGTTCTCTCAGTTGCCAATGAATATTTTCTCTGGTTTGATACCCTAAAAAGTAAAGGTAAAAATCAAGTGTCCAGTTTTACAACTGGAGAGGGAGAAAAGAAACTTTAAAACAAAATCTGTAGTACTTTTAAGTAAAAATTAACTATCAAGCCAGACAGTAAACTATGAATTCTTTTGGTACAGTGAATGCAAAGCACATTTTTTACACATGTAACTTAATCTGTTTGCCAAAAAGGGTACACTTCTAGCAGAAGACATGCAAAGAATAAAATAAAACACTTTGTACATTATACTTTGCTGCAGAACTCCATAGTTCTGAACTCACAATGCCTCTTGCCATAGTTTTTTTTTTTTTGTACCAAAACGAGATATCACAGTTCATATTGACAGAGGACTATGGCCAACTTCAGGAAAAAAAAAAAAAACGGATTATTTTCAATGTCTGTGTGTGTGTGTGTGTATGTGTGTGGCGTGTGTCTATGCTGAATGTGTGTGGTGAGTGACAGTATGAGTGTGTGTGTATCTTTCGAGGATGGGGGTAAAACAGGGGTGAGAGAGGAGAAGGGTGAGTGGAGTGACGTGTATGCATGTTTGATCCCATTCTGGGTCAAAGTTCTCTTCCACTGCTGGACCAAGCTTACTGTAGTCTACACTGAAAAATGTTCACTGCTGGACCAAGCTTACTGTAGTCTACACTGAAAAATGTTCACTGCTGGTCCAAGCTTAATGTAGTCTACACTGAAAAAATGTTCAGACTTGCCACTCTAAATCTGATTTCGTGCTCTGATGTTAACTTCAGATTGCTTCAAGTTGTGTTAAAAAAAAACAACAACAAAATCTAAATATTAGACTCAATCCCCAAATACATGCTTCTGTTCAAAAGAAGCAAACTATTAAATTCTGATATTAGACAGACACTAAGCTTTCTGCTACTTGGAAACGGTCCGGAATGAGTGAAGTGGGCACCTTTCTGCATGCTATGACTTAAGAATGTGTGTGCACATGCACGAGTTCAAGTGTGAATGTGCGACAGGCAGCGTTTGCAAGGATGATTCTGCAAATATCTTTTTTGTTAGATAAATAGCTTCCAAAAGTTGATAAGAAACATAAAATTCCATGTGTATAATATCAAACAGTGAATTTTACCCAGTAAAATGTCTGGTCAGTGATCATGATCAATGGAGTTCTCTGCTTTTATTTCCAATAGCATCAAATGGCAGAAGTGGACATTCCTTAAAGATTTCTATGTCCAGCAAAACAATTTATGCTTTTGGTACTTTTCTGTTGTAATTCACAAATAAAAAAATAAAAACAAAAGCCACAGACACTGCAGATATGTTGTAGTATATATGTACACTCAGTGACATGAAAACCAAAACAGAATACACATCTACTGTCTCCAAATGGACTTCAGTCACAGCACTGCAAACTTCATATCTATACTCTCCATGGTCATTCCTGATCACTTTCATCATCACTGGAAAACTCGTGTGGGCAAATTGAATGCTGAAGCGGTGACGGATCCTCTTGTGTTTGTAGGCAGCTGACGGTAACGGTCCAACCATTCTTCCAGCATTTGCTTGACAGCCACTGGCTGTCGACCTCGTCTTTGGACGGCCACCAACAGGCCCCCTTTGGTTCTAAAACAGTCAATCCCTCTTGCAGTAAGGATTCTTCTCTTCCAATCTGCAAACAGACAAAACAACATTTCAACTGACCACAGAGTACACAAGAACTTTGTGATTTAAAAGACTGTATTTATTCATGGTGGCAGGTGAAAAACACAGCCCAAGCGTGCTGTCAAACGAGGGGGATCTCTACCAAGACTCTGATGACATTAATTTCAGTTTTGTTGTTTTCAACATTGTCAAACATTTTGCTACATAGCTGTACTCCGCTGGGAAGTGGGCAATGTAACGACTTCGTCACAGCTCTTCATTTGACTTCATTTGAGCTCTTTATAATGAGAGTTATTTTCCTTGTCTTTATAACTAGGTTTAAGATCTAGTTGCAAATAGTTTTTTTAAGAGTTCCTTTCCTTGTGTGTAGTAGACTAACTGTTAGTTTTCCATGTCCATCGTTTTTCTGAGACACTTAAAAACTCAGAAAACCAAACTCTAGTCAGTGTCTGTTTATAGAGTTGTGTGCAACAATCATAGCTACTCCAAACTCCAAATCTGCCAGACCAAAGAAAATCCCACCTTGTCCACATGGGAGCAAAGCTTGGTGTCCTCGTTGTTCATACAGTGTTTTTTCTAGGCCTTGACAAAAGTTTCATTGTTACTTTCTGGTTTTACTTCATTACTGCATAGGTGAAACCTACAAAACTTGATTTGACTGAAATATGGCCGGGGTCCAGGGGCTGTCCAGGCCCTGGCGGGGTAAAGGGGCAGCGCCCCCGTTGGGGGGTTCCATGGGGGCAAAGCCCCCAGGGCGAAATTGAATTAAAAAAAAAATTTTTAGGCCAATTTCGTTAGCTCTCCTGCACCAGGAAAAACTTAATTGTAACATGATTTCTGCAGTAAAAAGCTTAACTGTAACATGCTTTTGTGAGTTACTGTTAGACTTCATGTTCCATTAAGTCATTTATATGGATAAAAATAATATTTATAGCTTTTTGTACAAGCTCAAGAAAGTTAAAGTCAAAAAGTGTAGAAATAAACCAGAATATAAAAAGTCAAGAAGGGAAATTTTTCTCACCCAATCTGAACTAATCAAACATTCTAAAAATCAACAAAATTCCCTCATGTATTGTTTAAAACGGTCACTTTACTATTTAAATCAAGACTGTTTTCAAGGTAGATTCATCTGGATGATCAGAATCATCTGGGTGATCAGCATGGCTTTGAAGTTTCTTTTTTCCGTTCACTCCCTAACTGATCGTTTCTGAGCAAATGATACAGAAAAACGTCCTGGCCACATTCATTTTCTTGCACTACTTGTGATATTCATTGCTGTTGTCATCAGTTTCGTTTAGCCATTGCCATCTCCTTTTGTTTCTAATATGGCCCTCGATGCATGTTACTGGATCTCCTTCTTTCAAAAAAAGCCATGACCTTAATTTCTGGAGCACCGTGCAAACTTTCGTTGTCAGACAAACGCGTAAATGTTAGCCTGTGAAGATGCCAGAAATACAGAAACAGCTACTTCCAGTAAGAGATCGAAAGCTTGGATCGAACAAAATCAGAACCAATAAATCATGATTTTTTTTTTTTCTTTAAATCAACAGAAGTTCCGTCAAGACTGAAACTCATTTTGACGGATTTCCGTCGATAGACAGAAAAGTTTCACCCATGTTACTGTGACTTGATTCTGTGGCCCTTGGTCTATGCAAGGCAGCTGCAGTTTGATGGGGAGGAGGTTGTTATATACTGTACCTTGTGTATTACACATTGCCTTGTTACTGCTGCCCAACCTCTCCACCATTTCTGTGAGTGGTACAAGAGTCAGGAAGACAAGGCATCTGCCTTGAAGTTGGCTGTCCCAAAATCTACAAGTAATCAGGCTGAATAGTTTTTTTCTCGGATCCACACAGTTCTAAGAAATCCATTTAATTTTCTGCAGAAAAAAAAAGATGTCCATGGGAAAAAAAAAAAAAAACGCAACACATTAAATCACTCAGACTCCACTACAATTCCATATTTTCCAATCCAGATTTCCAGCATACCACTTTCAAGGCACTGCTGCCTGTCATGGTGCTACTGCATGTGGTTATTTAATGACTGCAGTGGCAGGCGCATCTGTTCGTGAACATGATAGTCAGTCATTTTTTTGGCTGTGGCCGTGTGCTTCTTTCTTCTTTTGAAAGTTATGTATTATGCAAGCTGTCATGCTGTCTTGCATTGTGACCATTTTCAAATTGCCCCAAGATGTTTGAGAATGGATCAGATGTCAACATTTGGATGGGAATGGACTTAATAGCCTACAAGGAGTTCCAAAACAGCAAGTCTTGACCTGTGTACACTATTCTGAAAGTAAAAAATTGTGAATGGTATGTTGTTTAGCTTTGTGACTATGGATTAACTTTTTTTTGCAATGCACTGTGCGATAGTAATGGCAAACTCAGTCGACCCATTCATGATGACCCGTTCTGTGGTTGCAGCAACGCTGCCGTACGCCCTGGATAGGCCCTAGTGCAGTTCCTTCATAACTATAAAAAAAAAAAAAATTTCCTCTTGTCTCGTCTATGGTCTAAGGGATGCAGCTACCCTAAATATTTAGAAGAGGGTTCTAGCCAATGAAAGAGTAAGTTTGCATGCACTGTTGATGACCTTTGTGACAGAGTAGTCTGAACAAAGAGACCCATCTGGCACTGGGAATTTCAGTATGTCGGGCAGAGGAAGAAACGTGGCATTACATGAGGTGTTATGAGTTGGTACAACAACATGGTTCAGAGGGGGGGTAAAGAAGATGTGCCAGTTAATCGAAAAGAATCTGAGCTTGATATATTTGTTCTGTGTATTTCATAGTTTTATATGTCATATCATCTGAAGCCAAAACAGTGTAAAGTGTGTACTGCATGCAATGATTTCTTTTCATTTCTTACATTTTTTCACTTGGATTACACTCAGTGGACAGCTCAGGCTTTCCCTGCATCTACTCAAAAAAAAAGAGTGAAATTTCATGCCCCTTTTCTTCCGCATTTGCTGTTGTCATATTAACCAAACAAACATAAACAAGACTGTTCTACGTTTTAGCCATGTTGTTTTTGCAACTGTGGCGTTGCTATTATACCTACAATATATTAAAGTGTATGCACATTGCAAAGTTTGCGTTTTACCCTTTCCATTGATATATAACAATAGGTTGTTACTTTATATTAGGGGACGTAAAATGAAATCAAAAAGTGAGAAAATCCTGTGTCTGCAATGGTTGAAAGCATGTGTGGAACATGCCGAGGCAGGGAACTGACAATGCGCTGCCCCACCTGTAGCAAAAGAATTAACAACGCATTCCATGCCATTCCTACCAAAACTAAACAGGCCTCTATTATCTGGTTTCTTTATTATTTTAATAATGGACATCTGGTCTATGTATAAAGCTTTGTACAAAAAAAATTGTTCTTAGCATGCTGCATGGTTACTGGTAAGTCACTTATCAAAAAAGACCATGAAGGGGTTTTCAGAAATCTTGAATTCAATTTCAGTCAAGTCGCTTCAAGCGCACTCTCAATCCACATGTTGCATCTTGACCCTACTGTGACATGAGCACCCTTGGACACTGGCCTTTTTTTTTTCAGTCATCAGTTTGCCAGTCAGAGATAAAGTGGTACTAAATGCCTTCTGAAGTCATTCTTTTTTCCATTGTATTTCTTGGTGCCAGAAGGTCTGGTCAAAGGTAAGTCTGTTATACCGAAGTAATGTTGTTGGTTCCCTCAACATCCATGTACAGTTAGCTAGGTATGTGATTCCCTCAGGATCTCCAGGTGTGGAGGGGGAGTGTGAGGGAAAAGGGGGGGGGGGGGGAGTGCTAATGCCATCTGGAGGCATGTTTTCATGTTTTGTAACGGTGTAATGGAAAATACTGTGATTTATAATGATATTTTGGAGAGGAAGAAATGTGTGCAAGGCAATCCAAACAACTTGTGGACACTGGATTATTCAGCTTTCAGATCGCTGTCACTGTAATCAGACATGCACTTTTGGTTGCAGAGTGTCACTTTTACTAATCTTAGTGAAAGTCATCATTAAATGCATGGAATAAGCCCTCGACACTAGTAAGAGTATGACTCAGAAATTGACAAAAGTCAGAATTTCAGGAACAAGTGGAGATGGTTGATGGTCAGATGAAAAGACTCAGTCTGATCAGAAATTTCAGCAGTTGTGTTTGAAAAACAACCACAACTGACATTGCTTTCTTGTGGATTACTTAAGTGCGTGATGGGAAGAGAAGCCTAGTTTAGCATTCCTCAGAAACTGTCAATTTCTGCTGGTCATCAGTAAACTTAACAGTACAGTTAGAAGTCAATACTGAGTTCTTGATTCCTTTCACTTTTCCCAGGCAGCACCTAAAATGAATCATGAATTCAGTTTCAGAATCCAGAATTTCAAAATCTTGTTTTAAAATGTGGTGCTTATGAAGTAAGGGGGAAGTGTCATATTGGACAAAGAGATGATAAAAAGTATTGCAGAACAAAGCCTACTTGGTGCTACATGGATGCTGGCAATTACACGTGTGGAAAATGTATTTTCAGCCCCATATTTGTCAACTGACACATGAAGGGGTTAAAAATGCTTTCAAACACTCGACTGCCCCCTCTTCACTCCATGCATCCCTTCACCCCTGGTTCACAAAATCTGACTCCAAAAGGTTGGCAGACTGGCAGTGTGTTAAAAAAAAAAAAAAAAAAAAAAAAAAGGCTCTAATTTTTTTCCTGTCTAAAAGTTTATGGATGGTATCACATTTCACATGTAGTTTCAGGTCTCAGCTGATTTTTTAAAAAAAGGTCACTACAAAAAAAAAAAAAAAAATGGACAGTATTTTTGTTGTAAAGAGGTTGAAAAAGAAATATCAAACATTTTTTTTGTGTCAGGTAGTCAAAACCCCCCCCCAGTGTTTCTATATTAGCCTAGAGGTATCATGCAGCATACTGATTATAAAATTCATGTTTTATCCATTCTGTTGATGTCTAATCATAAGTTTACATTTGTATTTAGAGGTGTTAAATTAAATGAAAATATATGCATCAATAAAGGAAAAATTTGTTAAGGGGCATCTCTCAGGATAGAATAAACGACAAAACACCCAGACTTAGCAGCTTACAATCGACTCAAAAAACCTTTCATGCTTGAAAACAGCGAATATTATTCAAAAACAGTGCGATTCAAATCTTCAGTCAGTCGATTCGCTGGACACATGGAAATGTGACGTTTTGGTGCATGCATTGTTGATGGGTCAAGTTGACCCAGCTGACACAAGCGTCAATACGCCAAGTGAGCCAGCCATCATGTGTGCTCTGCAGCTTGAAACTGACACACACGAAGAAAATCTGCTTTCAGTCTATGCGGGGCGACAGAGAAGACAGACTGAGGTGAGGAAGGGGATTCACGGCAGAGGGAGAGGGAGTGTGTCAAGGGGGCGTGGCAGACAATCAGCAGCTGCAACTCGAACTAGGACAGCTAGGTTTCAAGCCAATTTTTCACTACCAAATTTTTATAGCCCAGCAACATTGCATTTAGTGGAAACCCGGGGATAAAAGTTCCAACTAATGAAAACTTCCAGCTGCGTGTTTATATTTTACAAATATTTTTCTAACAAATTTTATCCTTTTTTCCACATTTATTTATATAACAGCATGGTGCTCATACCCAGATAAAGATTTCTGTTTGATTTTGTGTCGATACATAGAGGAATAACACAGAATCCCAAAATGTACAGTTTCATGGGTTTTTCTTAGCTGGATGAGGAGCTATGAATTTTTGTTTATTTTATGCAAAAACACCCAAAAAACCCTTGGCAAGGGGACTGCACTCATTTACACAGAGGCTGGCGCCCAAAGGGGTTAAGAACAATCACCCACCTTGGTGTCTACATGATGTTCTCACCTCAGATGCGGACAGAAAGTGGACATCCAGCAGCTTGCCCTGGCAGTCAACAAGAGGCAGATACACCATCTGATCCTCCTCATTGCTTTCTGGGTTGGCGCCAGCACCTTCCCCTTCTTCTATGTCTGTCTCCATGGACACCAAGGCAGAGAAGTGTCCCCTGGTGTAGCCCAGGGCCACAGGGGACCTCCAACAGAAGCTGCGCTCCCACAGCAGAGGCAGATATACCCCTGTAGCACACAACACACCATGTAACATCCTCCAGGCATGTAACATCCTCCAGGCAGCTGCCTGGATTGAACAAAGAGCCACTCCAAAACAGATTGATCTCTCTTGAATCAGATACCATGTTTTGACACCGATTTTGACTTGAAAGCAAGGAAAGCATCAACATTTGCCGGTAGACATAAACGGGAAAGACAAGCTGAAAAAAAAGATACAAGAACCATTTGCTGATTTGAACATAGCAAAATTATTAATGACACCACTTAACTGTCCCCTGATGTAAATTACTGACGGTACTTTATTATACATTATTAAGAAAAAGCCCACTCTCTGTGACAAGTCATTTGCTCATGCTAAATGCAATGGAAAAAATCATACCTTGAAATTTTGCAAACCCAAGCGTCTCTCCACGGAAGCTCTTCACGTACTTGACACCATATACAATTATTGGTTGGTCGCGCAGAATGTGAGCCAAGGCAAAAATGTGTGTCTGCTCAAGTGAGGCACCTATAACAAACAAATATAGTGTAGTGGTTATGGCCTCAAAAAATTTTGGCTTGGGAGGCCATGGATTCCAGTGCTATCAGAGACGTACATTGTTGGATTTTCTGACTAAACCAATTCTTACCCAGTGATGTTGAGTGTACTAACTGCTCAAATGGACAGATTAGGAAATCACATACAGTGAAGTTTCATCCACTGAATGCTTGCATTTCTGAGGGTGGTGCTGATCTTTTTTCTTTTTTTTTTTTTTTTTAACACTGCAGGTGCCTGCATCTTTCTGGCCTAGCTGACACCAGGATTCAATGTAAAACAAAGTTAGACGAATCTTACAGCCTTTTCACATAGTCTCAGACCAAAATGGAACTCTGTCACATCATTTTCATCCCAACTGATAGCCATTAAAAAGTCTCACATTCTCTGACCAATCATGCCCTGCTCAAATGATGACCTTAGTTTAAATGTCCTCTCCATAACCATGCCTGCAGTGAGTTCCTCCATTTTGGCAATTCTGCTGGAACTGTCTTCATACTGGGTCTGCAAACTGTGTATTGTCATCAGTAGGGAGGGGGTTCCATTGTTGGTGTCCTGTCTATTTGCAGGCTGAAGAACAGCTGACTTACAAAAAAAATCTCTGTAAAGGACTGGGTCCAGGGACCGCCTCGGCCCATGCTCAAGTGGGGGGTCATCAGGAGGGCAAAGCCCTCTGGTTGAAATGGAATCTACTTCTTCTCCAACTTTCTTTTACCCCCCCCCTCCTCCCCCTAAATATTCAGTGATACACAAAATATGATTAAAAAGACAGCACAAATTTAATAACATAACAAATCTACCTGATAGGCAAGGCAAGCAATGTTAAACCAACAGAACCTCCTCCACATTCCAAGATACTTAATCTTGCAGATCTGGTGGTCAATCTCTCTGTGTTATGTGCTGGTGTAGACCTGTTTACCTTTTTTCACATATATTCAGTATTAATGTAACAGATTTTCTGAATTTGTAAACAAAATTCAGTATCTTAATACAACACCATACTGGAAACATTTTCGCCTGTATGCAAGACAGTTTTGATTCTGAGAGAAAAACTGTTTTCGCATATGTTTTAATGGTCTTTTCTGTTTGTTTTCTGTTTGAATACCACAAAGAAAATCTTTAAGTCTCTCATCTCCTACTCCCCTTCCCTTTCCTTGTCCTCTTTACAAAAGCTAACCTAATGACATTAATTACCACGTAAACATCAATCTTTCTGGTTGCTAGTTTGCTCCTTTTCCTTTTTCCTTGATCTAAATTTGTGACGAGTCACTTGACAACTACACCCAATCTGTCCCAGACACCCATCCTCTTGTACAAACAAACATGCCATTGCCCCCTTCCTTGTCCCATACATCTCACGAACAGCAGTATAGATTTCAAATCTATGCCAGCTTTCCCCTCTCAAAAGCCTCCCCCCTCCCCCACCCCCTCTCCCCTTTCTGCCCTCATGTGGTGGCAATGACACAGCAATACGTCTGTAACAATGTTGTCTGTCTCTCTCCCACCCCTCTTAGAACAGCGGAAAAGTTTACTTCACATCTTGCTACATTGCCTGTCTCTCCCCCTCCCTCTCCCCGCCTTCAGTTGGAAACACTCTTTGAAACCAGGCAACAGCCTGGCTATGACAACCCAGGCAAAAAAAAATTATGTCAATTTCAAAGTCCGTCACGCACTCCCCCTCTCTCCCCTACTTTCCCCTAGCCAAGACACGTTTCTCTCTCTGCTAGATCAGAGATCGGCCACACCCTCCCTCCTTCTCTACCACCTCACCCCCCCACCTCCCCCCATCTTCACCACCACATGCAGACAGTCCTGCCCGCAGCCTGTAGGTGATGCAATTCTGTTAGGCAGCACCTTGTGAATTATCATACATTGATCTAGGCATGGCAACTCAAGGGTAGTTTCACACGTTTGCAACCAGTCCAATCCACAGTAAGGCACTGGAGATGACAGACCCCCACATCCATCCCCTACCCCTCCCTTTTCTTGGTCTTGAGTGATCACTGTCAGCTGCATCAGAAACCTGGTCTGACAGTTTAGCATACAAATAGGTGACACATAGTCTCTCACATTCACTGATTCATCAAGACCAGCTGTAGATCAAAACAGTGAATCAAGAAAGACACCAGGGGTAAACCAGAGAGAGCGAATGTGGTGCTCACCTACTCTAATCCCGATCTATGTATCACTGTCGTCCTAGAAATGTAAGTTGAACTATGTTTCTACATTTTGAATCTATGTATTGCTTGTATATATGCCATGTGGTTTAACAGTGTAACTTTGTGCTAATACTTGGTGACATTTATCAAAATGATGAATATCAAACATGTATTCTATTGTAATACTTTGTTGCCACCATGTGGGTAAAGCTATTACCATGTGGTTGAGATTCTTTGTTAACAATCCCCCACCATTCTTTGTGTACAACCTGACTTCTGCCAGTATGCAATTCTATCTGTTAAGATGATAACTGAATGATAAATACTGATCAGAAAAAAAGCATGCCTGTTCTAGGTGAAAACTGCCTCGTTAATTTATGAATACTGGCGATTGTTGGAATGCTTTGTAGTGCATGACTTTAAGTCTACACCACATGTGTACAAGGGGTAAGTTTCGTCCAAGTTAATGTCATTTAATTCATAACAATCATTGAAGAGTTGTTTGACTACAATTGTTTAACATTGTATTACTATATCCTGCCCTTTTGTAAACTCTACTCAGCATCTAAACAACAGTGGAGATTGATAATTATAGCAGAAATACTATGCTAGTCTAATCCTTTGTTCGCTGAAATCTCACACATCCTCTGAAAGATAGAGGGCATGTGTGTGAACTCGGACATGACAGACTCTCAGATACTTAACTACAGACCAGTTTTCATTGTTGAAGACCTGGGACACTATCTACCCTGGGCAAGTCCAGTAGTAAAGAGACACCACAGCCCAACAGGTTGACAAAGCAGGATCAGTCACCAGCCACAGGAGAGAGATCAACTATCCTCTCCAACAACAGGGTAAGTGCTGATATTGCAAGTGGACTCCAACTCAACTCATCCAGAACTTTCCCTCATTTAATGATGAAACAGTAAGAACCAAAATTCAGCCTGAAAGGACTGTTGTGAAATAACTTTAATTATTTCACTATTGTGTAAACAAGTAAAGTTGATGTGTGAAAGAGCACTTAACTTGTGTCATTTCTTTGTTGTTCAATCAGCATTGAACGTTTGAACTTCTCTCTACTTCTATCTCTTGGATCTATAAGCACTTTTAAGAGTACAAGCCTAGGGAAACTTATCCCTGAGCCACTACTGACTATTTTAACAGTCCCAAGAAAAAAATACATATTTGTTTCCATGACTAGTATCGGAAAGTTGTTCCTTCCATCACTGGTAAGAGAGAGGGTGGAGGTGAAATTTCAACACAACTCAATTAGAGAAAATACTCCAAGTCCTTCCTCTGGAGGACACACCGACCAATCCCCAACTCCTGTCACAAAATTCTACATCATAGACACAGTGTACTTCAGCACTGCAATCAACAGTGTTGCTGTACATCAACCATGATATATGTTGAAAAAGAATGCAACAGTTGTATTCTCGCTAAAGCGGAAGAAGATTGAAATCAAAGTGTATAGTTATCATACATAGATTTCAAGAGGTTCAAACCCACACTGTGCACTAGAATGATGAGCACCCTGAGCGAACAAAGACCAATATTTAAAGTGATGCCAAACAGACAGGGATCTGACTGTAAAATGGTCTGGCCAACACCGTTTGGTACAACAACTCTTTTAATCACATGTGCTTCCAAGCATAAGATGCCTTGGTCTGGATTAAAACAAAAGAAAAGTATTCCTTGTAGTCTGGACATTACAGTAATTTGTTTTGCACTGTCTCAGCGCACACACATAAGACAAACAAAATGAGGAAAGAAAGCATACCTGGTTGACTAGCAAGACTCAAGAGCACTGCCCAGTCCCTCTGCCACTGGTATTCATCCAGACTAAAGTGCATTGACTCTGCTTGTTTGGTTTCATATTCCTTCCAGCGTGGATAAAATCTGTGACACACAATCACATGCAAATTCAATGTAATTCTACTTGGTCTTGTTTCATTCTGTACATGTGAATACAAACATGTGACAGTGTGTTTGCACATAAGTGTTTTACTATAGGACAATGTCTTATTTTTTAGCAATTCTGAATGGTCCTAATGATGGTGGATCCTGTAACGGTCAATGTAAGATCATTAAACAAAAAGGTTAAAGTTCATAAGTCTTCTAGCTTGATGGCCACAGGAGGAGAGAACAATGACTGGTTCACAGTGTCAGGGGTATGGAGCCCATCCCTCTCCTTCTGCTGTCTTTTCATTCCCTGACTCGACCTTGGTATCCACTTTCTGCTCGATGGACAGAGATTCAACACATAAAAATCTGACCTTATGAGTGGTTGAAACTCACAGCGATCAGTTCCGCAAACACTCTACTACTACTCATTGCGATGCAGGGAAGAAAAAACTTTTGTTCTTTTTGTGTGTGTCTGTGTGATCTGCTTCAGTTATGAAATTCACAAATTCTAATCTGTTCATCCCAAAACAGCAAATCTGATGTCAATTCAAGAGCAACAGCTGGAGAAATGTTGATAAATTCTGAACTGGGCATGTTGGTGATTATGGACAAATTCATGTCTACAAATGTTAGATTTCAACTCTCTTGCTCTACAAAACATTGTGTCTATATACCCAAAGTTCCCACCCATTCCATGTGATTGCATACCCTTTATTTCTTCCTTCTCCACTCTTTTCCCTCTGTCTCCTTTCTCTCCCTCTGCCTTCCTTCGTCCTGCTCTCCGCTAGCTTTCTAGACCACCCACACCATCACCACTCTTACCAACTTTTCTTATATTCCCTCCCAATGACAAATGCTCATTTCTTCTTGGTGTATTTCACGTCTTTTCCTAGGTATCTGTTCAACAATAACACAGTACCGATGAGAAGGTAAGAGAGAGTCTGAGTGTGAAACAGTGTGTGTGTGTGTGTGTGTGTGTGTGTGTGTGTGTGTGTGTGTGTGTGTGTGTGTGTGTGTGTGTGTGTGTGTGTGTGTGTGTGTGTGTGTGTGTGTGTGTGTGTGTGTGTGTGTGCATATGTATGTGCATGCATTCACACGTGTGCACCCATGTCTGCATGTGTGTGCATATGTACTTAGCTGAATGGCAGTGATAAAAAAATATCAGTTAAAACATCTGCTTGATTTATGGTCAAATCTTATATTCCCAGCCTGTTTTATGGTCGAGCAATTATATATATATATATATATATATAAAAATATAAATATATATATACAGACATCAACAGGTATATTTGGATAAGATGAATACTAAAACAAGTTGAACATCTTTTCCCACAGGGACAATTTCATTTTCTGGAAATAAAATCGTTCTTGTTGGAAAAGATGTTCAACTTGTTTTAGTATTCACCTTACATATAACATTGTGTGTGTATGTGTGTGTGTGTGTGTGTGTGTGTGTGTGTGTGTGTGTGTGTGTAAATAGATATAACATATTCTCTCTCTCTTACCTTAAGTCCCCTAAGTACGACCTGTTACAAGCCGAAATATTGGGAATGTCTGTTGTTTTCATCTTCATTTTATGTTTGAGACAGAGAATGGAGAGAGAGAGAGAGAGAGAGGGGGGGGGGGGGGGGGGGGGGGGGGCAGGAGAGCACCATAACAATAACAAACAAAATCCCGAAGAAAAGCTGGCTGCACAATGTCACAGGTTGACATTACTTGTTGACACCGACAGAGGTTTGATAAAACTAAATAAAAGAAGATATCAATGCTTATGTGTCATGTACATTATGTGCCTTATGGGAATATCTAAAATAACCTCTGAAAATTCTATGTGAGGCATCAGCTCTTTTATACATTTACATATATATTTTTTTATCTTCTTTTTTTTCAATCTTTGCCATTAATGTAATGATGGAAGATTTGTTAGCCTGCACTTGTTTTTCCCCTCTACTAAAGATGAGATGCTGAGCCACCACAGCTGAGGCGACCATTATCACGCAGACGGGATATGTCACGCAGGTTGAACTGTATGGAAGTGTCCAGAGAAAGCCAATACGCAGCGTCCAGGACACTTTGAATGCTGCCATTGTGGACGACTGCCAGCAAGGAGGCCCATGCTCTAATTTCATGGGTCCTTGGCGAAAAGACAGCCAAATCCATGTCAGGCCTCACATATGCAGCTTTGATTACTTCTCTCAGCCATCGAGAGATTGATGAGCGTCCAGTTTCCTCCTCATAACTTTCATTGTATGCAAGAAACAGGCAGTGCTCCTTCGAGTGAGAAGACTTCATCCGTTTTCTAAACACTTGCAGGGCATGCAATGGACAGAGAGTGCAGTCTTCATTGTCTGGGGCGAGGCTAGAGGTCAGAGGATGAATGGAGACAGTCAGAGAAGGAGAACCTGGCGACTGGTTTTTGGCTAAGAATTCGGGGAGGAGCCAAAGAGACATTGAGCCATCTGGTTCGAAGCTACGTCTCCTGGAAGGCCACTAAGTGCATGGACTTCACTGCAGCACCTCCCCAAAGCCAGAGAAACGAGAAAGGCTGTCTTGAAGGAGACGAAATTCACAGAACACTCCCTGATGTGTTCATAGGGAGGAGCCTCAGGGAGGAGAGGACTAGAAAGAGATCCCATGCTGGGGTACGGCGGGGGTTCAAGCCTCTTGTACAGCGGCTCCCCTGATAAGATCCTGCAGGAGGGGGTCATCCACAAAGGCAGGGCCACCTAACTGACGGATGGTGGTGCAGATAGCAGCCCTGTGACCCCTCACAGAGGAGGCTGCATGTTTTCTTCTCAGACAAGAGAAAGGCGAGGTAGTTTACTAACTCAAAGCGAG
This sequence comes from Conus betulinus, assembly GCA_016801955.1. NCBI lineage: Eukaryota > Metazoa > Mollusca > Gastropoda > Neogastropoda > Conidae > Conus > Conus betulinus. Next base: position 390,610 of record JADBJO010000407.1, read on the forward strand.
AGGGGGAGTGGGGCGACACTGCATGGGAGGAGCACCAAGAAAGCCAGCTGTCCCAGTGGACACTGTATACCCCCTGTGTGCCCAGCCTGTAAGCTTGCTCCACAAGGCCAATTACCGCGGGGAAAGCGCCTTGTATAGACAGCACGTCCTGCACAGTAGCTAGGCATGTAGGTTAGCACATCTGGATTGCCGAGCGGAATGCCTGACCGTGGCTGGAGCAGGGACCATGTTGTTGTCAGGGCAAGCTTTATTGAAGGCTCGTGGGACAGGTACAGCATCTGGAGACCACGCTTGGGCCAGCCAGCAGGGGGCTACGAGGATCAGCGTGACCAAGTCTTCCCTCACTTTCCATAGACCTTTCCCAGGATAGGAATGGAGGGAAGGCATAGCCACGGGATTGACAGAGCATCCACAGCAAGAGCCTCCAGATCCAGAACTGGAGATACTTAAAGCTGCAGGCAGTGGTTTAACCTGTTGGCAAAGAGGTCTACTTGTGGTTTGAACCACGCAGCCCAGACTGGTTCCAGGACCAAATAGACCACAGTTCATTCCAATGGCCCTGAGGAACCAGAAGGTCCCAAGACTGTGATGTCTAATACAATACTTTGAATTTTCACTTTAGTGATGATGATACAAGACACAAGACACTGATTGGAATTAATCTATTCGAGTGCATTGATTAAGCTGACTTTCAATAGTGTTTTGCTTTTAGCATCACCTAGAGGTAAACAAAGATGGTGATTGCTTCATCTGAGGCTGAAAATGTGAAATGAAACAAATAGACCAACTTCCTGTAGTGAGTGGAGGCAGGAGGCTTGACCAAAGGAATGTTTACATGTCATAAACGTATGGGTTGGGGTATTGTAATTGTTGCTATTTATATGCTGTTTATGTTGTCAAGTGTGTGTGAGAAGGATGTGTGTGAATGGGGGGACAAGGGAATTGGAGAATGTCAGGACAAGTTCTGTCCTCTCCCAAGTTGGTTTTTTTTTTTTTTTTTGGGGGGGGGGGGGGGGGGGGGGGGGGCTGGGGGGCTGGGGGGGCTGTGCTGTTGGCAAAGCAATGTCTCTGTTCAAATGATGAATAGCTGCTGCTGAGAGACAAGAGTTGTGTGAAACTGGTTGTACTAGCTTCATGATATAGTGTTATATGTTCTCATAGCCAAATGGACTGTACTGATTCACATCAGGGTAATTATGCAAGCCATAATTATAAAGACTGTTCAAATGCATGCTGTTGTAAATATATTCCTTTTTTTTGCCTGGTAACTGTGACATTGAACTAGATTCCTGTTTGTTGCTTTTTTCCCCTCCTGTGGCACTTGATAGTCTTTTATGTAATGTTTTTGATTTACAAGGGAAAACACCATGGATTCAGCAGGTAACAAGGCAAACATGTTAACCATTTCATCATTAAACTGTCAAGGTCTAGGAATCATCAGAAAAGAGATATATTTCATTATTAAAGAAAAAAAAAAACAATACTCTCTATATATTGCCTACAAGATACTCATTTTGAAAAAGACACAGCAAAAGTGTATAAAAGCGAATTGGGGGTATGACTGCTTTTTTCTCCTCATATACATCTTATGTTCGATAAGTTGCAAAACTTTTTAATAATATTTTCAATTCAAAATAAATAAGATGGAAACAGACATGCAAGATACCTTCATCATACAGATCGAATGCTCAAGGGGTAGCAATACTATTTAACAATAATTTCGAATTCAAAATAAATAAGGTGGAAACAGACATGCAGGGTAACTTTATCATCATATTATTTATAACAAATGGAAAGGAACTGTTGCTAGTAAGTGTATTTGGACCAAACAAAGACAACCCAGCATTTCTATGAGGAACTCACAAATTGGATTAAAAGGTACAAAAATAACGTTATTGTGGTGGGGGATTTTAATATGGTACTAGAACAGGAAATTGTTACAATTATAAACATATACACACCCCTAGAGCTAAAAAGGCAGTTGAGGATACGATACAAGATTTGTCTTTAGCAGATGTATGGAGAGAAAACAACCCAGATTGTAGAAGATACACGTGGCGTAGACCTACCCCCTTGCAACAAAGTAGGCTAGACTTCTTCCTTCTGTGTCAGAATACTTAAGCTGGTATTTCAAAGATGCTGACATTTTACCAGGCTATAGATCTGACCATTCACTAGTTACACTAAAACTTCAATTCAGAAAGGAAATTAACACAAAAGTCTTTGGAAATTTAATTCATCTCTACTAAAAGATAAAGAATATGTAGACAGAATAAATAATCTAATAAACCAGCCGCCATGGCAAAGTGGTAAGCGTCCTGGACTCCCGGCTGGGAGGTCGTGGGTTCGAATCCCATCAGAGTCATGTGTGTTTTTCTGCCCCGACCAGCTCCTACCCAGAGTTGAGTTTGCTGCGGACTCAGTTGGGAAGACTGGAACCACACAGTCATTCATCCACAAAATGGATGCGTTTCTCAGTGTTGTTCAAATTTCCTGACCAACACTGCAGGTGCCTGTCTCTCCAGCCTGGTTGATGCCGGGATACACTTTTACCACAAGGCTTAACTCAACTTCATTCATTATTCAAATTTGCTGCTTGTTCACACTCAGAATGCTAGTTTTGAACCTCAAGTGGATTCCAAACAGTATGTGTAAAAAAACAGAGTGAATGATTTTTTTTTTCCCTTTTCTTTCTGCTATCTCATCTTCCGAGCCGCTCATTCCAAACCCCCCCCCCCCCCCCCCCCCCCACCCTTTCCCCCACGTCCACAGTCACGATCTGAGCCAGCACCAGCAATTCACAGGGAGCAGTCAATATGAAGTTGTCAAGAGACAACCCACCATAGGAGACACTGCACTGCTGCTGAGTCACTTTGGTGGTGTTCAGAGGTGCCAGTACTGATCCAACATACGTAGGACACCACCTACGAAGTTTCCTACTGATGACAATAATTGCTCAGTCGCTGAACAGCATGAGTAAGCTCTCCCTCCGGAGGGCGCCACATGTCCGTCCAGCGACAACCTCCATGGACTCACCAATACTGGTGACCCTGACAGAATCAAATCAAGTCCACAAACATGGATAGGACAGTGACACTGAGGTCACCATGGGAGCAGGGCATGAAGGGCCACAGAATTTGGGACTTTATGTGATCGATGAGAATGAGGATGATAAAGATGATGCTATATATTCCATTCCAGTCTGAAACTGCATAACAGGGCTGTACTATACACTAACTTTCATAATATATCCTGGCGTCAACCAGGCCCATGAGATGCAGACACTTCAGGTATGGATCAGGAAATTTGAGCAACACTCTCAGAGGCACATCCATTAAGTGGACGAAACTTGACTGTATGATCCCCATCTTCCCAACTGAGCCCATACCAAATTCAACTCTGGGTAGGATCTGGTCAGGGCTTAAAGATCCCACATGACTCTGATGGGAATTATTATTATGAATACTTATAGCTCCCATCCTCAGCTAGTGACCAAGCTTAAGCGCTTTACAATCCACACTCGTTTATACAACAGGCCGCCTACCTGGGTAGTGCCAACTGGACAGCTGGGTGCTTCAATCAGTCATTCCCCGTGTCATCCAGTCAATATTGTTTAATTTCGTACACTCAATTTCCTTACTTCCTTCATTCTTTCCATTCTCATGCACCGTGCATGCTATGTGTAACATGTCATCCATATCAACGGCTAAAACTGGCCTTCTCTTCCGAAAGTTGGTGATGAGATTTTATGTGAGTGCAAGATGTTATGCATGTGTTCACACATGGAACCTCAGTTTACTGTGTGGGAAATGGAGTCGGAACCAACGTTAACTCTGAGGAAAAATCCCCCCGTACCAAAACGGCTCAGCTGAGATTCAAATCCGCAACCCCAGGATCACCAAAATTATGAGTCTGGCGCTTTACCACTGAGCTATTCCGGCCTGGAATTGAACCCACGACCTCCCAGCCTGGAGTCCACAATGCTAACCACTTCGCCATGGCTGCTGGTGGGTTAATGAAGTTGGAATTGGTTTGTTTTGCGTATAAGTAACAAAACTTTCCCTCTCAAATATCACTAAAACTTTTAACAGTTTGACTTTTTCATACATTCATTGATAGACACTGTGAGATAATGGAGACTATTGCTCAAAAGCAATGCATTCATCAAAAAGCCATGATCAATAATCAAAACAATGTGGCATAAAGCTGAAAAAAAACATCACAAGCACTCAAAAATACAACAGGAGATTCTGAATATGGAGCATAAGAAAGTGAGTATATGTGTACCCCCCCCCCCCCCCACCATGGGATCATGACACATCACTGAGATGTCTTGAGTGTCTACAATATTTCTTTTCTGAGGGCAACTTTAACGGTTTATCCTGTCTCAAAACGTTATAAGCAACATTGGTGCCCTTCCTTCCTGCAAGGAAGGATAAGTTTTCATCACTGGTTTGGGCAGCGGCTGCATCAGCAGACTCTCACATTCCTTTAGAGAGAGAAGTGTGGTAGAGGAAAAGGGAAGGTAGGGGAGCTGAAGGAGAGAAACCGAGAAATAGAAAAAGAAGAAGAAAATAAAAGGATGCAGAAGGGATAGTTGAGAAAAAGGCAAACAGGCTGTCAGTTTGGAAGGGAGTAAGTGAATGGTGCACATGTGTGTGTGTGCGTGCGTGCGTGAGTGGGAGAGAGGATTTAACAATTTTTGTAGTTCAGCCAACCACAATGTGTGCGTGTGTGCGTGTGTGTGTGTGTGTGTGTGTTGTAAACATGAAGGGAGTCAACGATAATACTGGAGGAGGGAGGGTGTAACACTACAGAGAGAGAGAGAGAGAGAGAGAGAGACAGAGAGAGACAGAGAGCGAGAGTCAGAATAGGTTTAAAATATTCTGTAATATCTTTATTTCTATTGAATTATTCTCATTATCTTTATTTTTATGTTCTTTGCTGGTGCAACTTCTAGGTTAATATGACTTTAAATAGGTCATAAAAATGTGACATGATGGTGATGGTGGTGTGTGTGTGTGTGTGTGTGTGTGTGTGTGTGTGTGTGTGTGTGTGTATGTGGGGAGGGGAATGTTTCCAGGACATTTTCTTCTTATTTTCTACAAATTCTCCAAATTTTGCACATCTCATCTTTAAAGAAATTGGAGAAAACTGACTGATATTTCTCTTCCCAGAATTTATTTTCATTTCCTGAAAATTCAGCTGCAATGCAGAATCTATTATCATTTTCTGTCAAAATAATTCCAGATTCTAAAATTAAGTAGCAAGCAAAATGAAAGTGGGGTTTACAGCTGTCAAGAGCTTTCTTGTTACACAACATCACACAAATGGAAGATAAACTGAAATTTTTATATTCTGGGTGTCCAGGATGGCACATCTTAATTTTTCAAGCACTGGGAAAAGAGCAACAAAATATTTTGCCGCAAATTCACTACAGCTGGTTCTGAGCATGGGCTGTTAAGACCATTTTGTAATCTCACGTGCAGCGTCCATATATGCCTGTGAAAAAAAAAAATCATTCAAAAGTGGCAAGGTTAAATTTACAGCTAATCACAAGCTATACACTGGTTATTGGTCTAAATATACCTGCGAACACACACACACACACACACACACACACACACACACACACACACACACAGGCACGCACACACACACACATATATGCACACATATGCACGAATGCATCCTGCCTACACCTTATCCACTCCACGCCTTCGCACACACTGCTGCACTCTCTTTTGCTGCCCCTTCTTCCCACATACATACACACACAGAGAATGGAGAATATATGTAACATGAAAACGGAGATTGGGAAGGGGTTGGGTGGCACACAAAGAGAAAGAGCCATGTAGGAGCTTACCTTCGCAAACTTCTCATGCATGTGCACGCATGCACACACACACACACACACACACACAGAGGCGAGCATGCATGTGCGCTCGCCAAATGTACCAGTCACATAAAATCGCAAGGCAGTCAATATCTGTATGATGGGTGGAGGGTAGTCTTGTCTCAAGAATGGAGATCACTGATGACAAAGCAAGGGTGATTGGGAAGGGACAAGATGGCACAGAGAGCAAAAGAGAGAGAGGGAGGGAGGGAGGGAGAGGGGGGGGGGAGAGAGAGAGAGAGAGAGAGAGAGAGAGAGAGAGACAGACAGACAGACAGACAGACAGACAGACAAAGAAGAATGTTGGAACTTAACCTTCACAAACTTCTCACATGTGTGCACACACACACACATACCAAAAAATTTGCCACGTACATCTTGAAATGTGCCAGTCACATAAAATCCTTTGACAATCAATATCCAAATGATGGGTGGAAGGCACCCTCGTCTGGGTACTGAGTGATTAATATCATCACATATTACTTCATACTAATCAAAAAATGATTCTTCAAGACAAAAATGGAAATGCATGAACAGAGCATGTTGTCATAAAAATTAAACTGGTGTGATCCTGGAAAATTTGACATGTTCTCATAAAATCTTTCAGATAAAATTAGGTCGCAGAACGCAGTCAGCCATCTCTTCTTTTTCAGTGAAGTTTGTGGCTCACACACACCTCCACACAAACAATCTGGATTCTGAAAAAACTGAGCGGCTGTGCTATCAGCATACCTACGAACAGAGTTAGCGGTGAGAGGATCCACCACAAAAGTTACAAACTTATTTACAAACAAAATCTCTCTTTGTAGTTATCATGAAAAGCATTTTGTACCACTACAAATGATTTTTTGCTACTAACAAGTTCATATCTCCAAAGAATGCTTCACAAACCTGGCCAAGCTCACAGTCTGGGGATGAATAACAGTCTTTCTAAATTCAATCCATAGCATGATAATTTGAGAGCCTGACTTCATCCTCTGAAAATAAATTCTCAAAGATCTTACAAATCAGTTAAACTGCCCTGCCTTCGTACATCTGTGTCTGGGATTGGTCAACAAAGAGGCCAATAGGAGCAAGTTTGTAGTCAAAAACCACTCTTCAGGCCAGCAGTTTTTAACTAAAAATGAAAGACACATGGAGACAGTGACCTAGCTATCTTCATGCCACCCCAGAAGCCATTGGTCCCTGAAGAGGGCATGAACCTCACTAACTTGGCATGCAGAGGCAAAAGACAATAGAAAGCAACTCTTCAAATTACGGTTCTTGGCAGAGCATCCAATGAGAAGCTCAGTCACCAATGGCCAGATCCAGTACCAAAGGTAAGCTCCATTTAAGAGACCAGCTGATAAGAGTTATATTGCAAGGAAAAGTGCAAAACGAGCTCTTTAACCTTTCCTATATGTTGCCTAAACTTTTATGTGCCGTATGTTGTGGGTGTGCAGTAACCCATGCTTTCAATGAAGGAGCAACATGCAGCCGTACGGTGTGGGTGTACTGCAACTCTTGGTGGCCGAAAAGGAAGTTGACCCCTCCCCGTAAGTTGTGGGTATGTTGCAACCCTTGGTACCTGCACTGGAAGTAGAACTCTCGCTGTATGCCGGGGGTGCACAGTGACCCATGGTTTATATGAAGGTGCAGTACCTTCCTGTATTCCATGGGTGTGCAATAACCCATGGTTCATACTAAAATCCGACACATGCGCTATTTCATGGACCTTACCGTATTGCCATGGATTTAACGTAACCTTGCTTTTCCTGAAGGAGCTTTCCGTTAGTTGTGGATGTACAGTAAATCGTGTGTTCTATGAAGGAACAATGACTTTCCTTAGTCATGAGAGGGCAGTAATAGGTGCGTACATCCTGAATGAGCGCTCGAGCGCACACATACACACACCCAACTGTGGGTGAAGAAAATATCACTCGTCTCTCAGCATGCATGTGCATGAAATCATGTGTTTCCGAGCGTTTGCCACACCACTGCAATTTTCACAAAGCCATGTGATATTTCTAAGTGTCTGTATTGATCATGTCATTCTTTTGATCTATCACAGTATCAGATGGATGTATGTAATGACGTTATATATGTTCGTGTGTCTGGCATTATTTCTGTTATGAATGCATCCAGTCATTCATGACATCATGTGTTTATGCATGTGGTGGCAAATGAGATGAGATGTGGACAGCGAGGGGGAAAGAGTGGGTGAGGGCAAACATATATGCATGCTTCGCTCGAAAAAATACGGCACAAGAGAAAGCTGGAGGTACTGGCAATCCAAGTGTGACTGCCAACAGAGTATTGGGATACATGAGAGAGAGAGAGAGAGAGAGAGAGAGAGAGAGAGAGAGAGAGAGAGAGAGAGAGAGAGAGAGGGGGGGGGGGGGGGTCATCACGTTTTTGTTTGCGCAAATGTATCCATGTGTGTGTGTGTGTGTGTGTGTGTGTGTGTGTGTGTGTGTGTGTGTGTGTGTGTGTGTATATGTGTATGCGTGCGTGCATGCGTGCGTGCGTGCATGCGTGCGTGCGTGTGTGTGTGTGTGTGCCTTACCCATCACTTCTGTGTATGTGATACAGTTGATGCATATACGTTGGTGTGTTTACGCATATGACCATGTACGTCTTCTTTCGGGAGCCCTTTTTTGTGTCTTCAGTCGTCTGTAGGCTACCAAAGTGCGGGTAGGCTACCAAGTGGTGGGAAAACACTTCCTGTTGGCTTATGGATGAAACTGATACCATGCATAGCACATGCATACTGCACGTAGAAGGGGTCCAGTTAGGGTCTGTGGTGCATCATTCTCTCTCGCTGTTTCGGGAAAAGTATCATGGCTGATGCCACACCAAGGACCTACGGTGTGCATGTTTGTACTTCGTGAATATGGGTGTAGTCTCACCCACAACGTACGGTGCGCATGGCTTCTAATTCTGAGCACACATACCGGACAGGGCTGTCTGTCTCAAACATGTGCGGGTGTCTCCACTCCGATGACATATGGCGTGCAGGGTTTTATTCTTTGTCAGCATGGGTGTGCTCACACCCACAACATACTGACACCTTTTTTTGTTTATTTACTGGTTTGTTTACGAACACAGACAGACAAGGTTCAGTGGGCATGTAAAACATAAGTTTCTTGACAAAGTCATGAAGTGTCATGGATGTAGATTTAAATACTTTTCAGTTACAGGGTAAATAGTGAGGGTGTGGGTGATTTCTTATCCACGGAGAATGGGCAAGGTTAAGGAACTGATAATGCTAACACCAATGGTGTACATAGTAAAAAAAAAAAACAACAACTGTGCATCAAATTCAAAGTTCATACATCATTTTCACGCAAGATTTCATATTATGTGCACAATTTGTTCAGGTCTACTGTTTTGTAGAAACACACATGCATCAAGAGAAGGCCTGAAACTACAAGCATTTTGCTCAATCACAGTTCTATAACACAAAAGAATTCTTGACTGCTAATCTGATTAACAAACAAATTCTATGTCTCCTTTGTTTTAAATATCCTTCATCACAATATCTCCATTCACGAAACTTGTTAATGCTATTACACATCATCCAAGAAGATGTTTTAGATTAATGTAATAATATAAGAATAAATTATGTCAGGGTTCACTTTTACCAGTAATTGCTGGTGTCCTTCCTGCTAAAATGACAAAAAACATATATATGGCTAACAGCACTGTGTAGAGATTTAACTGTTGTTTCACTGGATGTTAGTGATAGGAAAGTGGACTGGTGTGCTCATAGCACTTGTTACTGAATGGTATGAGGAGGTCACCACTTTTCTTTGATCCTGTTTCAAAAATATCCTGCATTATTAATGCTTAAATGTAAATATGTAATGATATCAGCCACCAAACAATTTGTGTTCTATATTTTAAATCACTCAAAAACCACTTACACCATGGCTCCCTCTGTGAGACTGTCTGCCAGAGCTCTGCGCAATGTGTTGTCGGCATCAAAGACACCCCAGGTAACCTGGAGTATGGAGTCTAAAAGACAGTCACCTGCTGTTCGGTTCCATAAGGCATACAGACGACTTCCCAACTGAATCAGTTCTGTGCTCCAGTTTATGATGGACTCCTCAACTTCCAGTTCTGAAACATGCAGTATGCAGCCAGTTGTGCTGCACTAGAACTGGAAAAAGAGTTCATGAAAGGTTTGTCCTAAGAACCTGTTCTATTTTTGCGACATGGAGACCAGCAGGTTGAAAAAAAAAAAAAAAAATATATATATATATATAAATGATTTCTGAAAATTATACAAATAAAATTTCTTCTTGTTCACATGAGGAAGCAACACTCTGTTTCTAGCACAGTTCAATAGATTGCTACCCTGACCTTGTCCCAGCAAGATATCACCACTGTGATGTCACAAAAGTCAGTGGAAATAAAAAGCAAAATTTGGAAATGTACTCAAAGACAGTGCAGTGTAGAAATACTATCATCAGCCAGATTTTCAGGATCAAGTATAAATCAAGTATAAGTCCTAGATCTAAAATATGTTCTAGAACTAGTATAAGTCATAGATCTAAAATTTAGTGTAATGATTCTGTTCACAGAATTTATTCGGTTGCAAAAGCAGAGAAGTGAAAATGATGCTGGGTCAAGAAGCTGTTCATAACATAGACAGGAGTTGTGCGTATCGTTCTCCATGTTGTGATGTACTTTAAACTTCACTAAGTATGGAAATGCCTTCAATGTTGACAAAGTTTGTGCATATTATGCAGCAGTCAAGATAGGAACATGAAACAGAAATCAATGGTCGCAACCCTAACACATTTAATACACCTTTACTTTATTAATGATGAAGCTTGTATTTTGTTTAGCACAAACATAAAAAGAATACCTTTATTGCAGTTCAGCTTTTTTTTTTTTTTTGCTCAAAATAACTGCACTTCTAAAGAATCATCAGAATGATCTGTCTCTTGCAAGCATCTTCATGTCTCAAATCTACCAAGCCTTCTGGGAGTTTTGCCTGTTATGCTCAATCTACAACAACAAACAAAGTAAATTTAGTACTTCATCAGTTAAAATCTTTACATTCAATACAAGACAATATATTCAATACAAACAACACCTTAGAACAACGCAGATGACAATAATACACTGATTTTAAAAAAAAACAATGCAAGCCTTTAAGTGAATGACCATTACACACACATTTCTTAGAAACCCAAATCATCCCATTTCTCATGTTATTCATCTGGGGGGAAAAAGAAAAAATAAATATAACAGCCACCATGTAAAGTGGTTTGTGGACCTGGTTAGGAAGTCAAGGACTGGATTCTCATCAGAGCTCTTCATTTGTTGGATTTTTCTATCCTGACTGACTAGTCCTACCCAGAATTGAATCTGCAACAGGCTCACTTAGGAAGACTGGGACCACCCACTTGAGTTTCATCCACTTAATGTATGTATCTCTGCGAGTGTTGCTCAAATTTCCAGACCAACACTGCAGGTGTCTGTATCTCTTGGTTCTGGCTGATGCCGGGAAAGTAAGCACAGAATACAGCCCTGTCAGTCTCTCAAATCCAGAATGGAAATCTGTCATATCATCTTCATCATCCTCATCAATCAGCATAAAAAAAAGTCTCAAGTTCTGTGGCCCTTCATGTCCTACTCTCATGGTGACCTCAGTTATGGCCTTGGTTTGATTCTTTTTGGGGGTGGGGTATCGGCAAATTCATGAGGGTTGTCGTGGACAGACATGGTGGACCCTCTGGGGGGGAGTGCTCACTCATGCCAGCTCTGCGACTTAGCAATTATTGTCGTCAGCAGTAGGTAACGTCCTGCATATGTTGGATCAGAACAGGCATCAATGAACACCATCGAAGTGACTTGGCAGCAGTGCTGTGTTCCCTCCAGTACGTTGCCTCTTGATGATTCAATACTGACTGCTCCTTGCGGATTGCTGGAGCTGTGACCACAGTGGACCAGGCTGGGCTGTGGCTATGGACAGGGATTCAGAATAAGCTGCATGTGTGCAGTGTCACTGAGGTGGCACAGAATATGAGACGCAAAAAAACAAAAATAATTAAAAGATGTAAAAATTACCTTTGAAAGGATGAATAATGGATGCATTCCTTGTTACTCAAATAATTTACCTATTATATTTCACCATAACGGTATTGTCTTCTCTACTACTTTGTCCATCTATCATGCTTGTCCATCCCACTTGCTATTCTTTCCCCAGCTGAGTGTTTGGGGTTGGGGCATCTTTGCCTCTATCTTCTTGTTTCCCTAAGGATTTGCCCCCCCCCCCCCCCCCCCCCCCTTGCCCCCACAAACCCACCCATTCCTAATCTATAGTTCCCACCTAGAAACAAAAAGACACATGCATACACATTCCCAAATACACAGACATTGAAAAGAAAATACTGGTAATAAACAAAAGAAAGAATGGACAGAACAAGGAAAGAAACAAGAATTATTATGTTAACCATTTTGTACTGTGCGATCCAGCAGCTCATCCATGAGATGTTCCTGAGTATCTCTGGGCAGGTCAACAATTTCTGAAAGAATTACCATCATTAATTACTCTGAATAATCAAACTCCAACATTATCAATATAGAATGAGAAATATGTAAGTAATAAATCAATACTAATAGACCAATAGCTACATACAAAATTACACATAACAGGCTCAGTTTAGTAAACAATACAGCAATATTCATTATTTTCAACTTGCAAAAATCAGCACTCAGCTACAGTCCAATTCATGTAAATACACAGATAAATGCATATACAGTTATATACACTGTATTGTGTGACACCTTTTACTGTCACAACACCTCTGAGTGAAGCTCATGATGTGCATAGCCACATTACAATGTCAGCTGCTTTGTTTTTCTTTTTATTCTGTACACAGTGTATGTTTTTCATTTACATATGGTTGTATTGAACTGGATTTTCTGTATGTCCCACAGATATGTTCACACACACGCACACACACACACACACACACACACACACACACACACACACACACTCACACACACAAAGCATTCATATGTAATACAATGTAACATACGCAGATCTGTGCTTATTGACAACTATTACATTCGTTGGTTCAAATACAAATCCATGGGAAGTGTTAATGATAATACTGTCACATTTGATATCAATTCTGTGTTGAAGATCAACTAATAAAGCCTACATAACAACAAAAATATTACGCCATCAATGGTTGACTGGCACACCAGCCGCTGTGGCCAAGTGTTTAGCGTCACGGACTCCCGGCTGGGAGGTCGCGGGTTCGAATCCCATTTGAGTCATGTGGGTTTTTCTGCCCCAACCGGCTCCTACCCAGAGTTGAGTTTGCTGTGGACTCAGTTAGGAAGACTGGGACCACACAGTCGAGTTTCATCCACTTAATGGATGCGTTTCTGAGAGTGTTGCTCAAATTTCCTGACCAACACTGCAGGTGCCTGTATCTCGCAGGCCTGGTTGACGCCAGGATATATTATGAAAGGAAGAGTAGAATGCAGCCCTGTCATGTAGTCTCAGACCGAAATGGAAATCCATAGCATCATCTTAATCATCCTCATTCTCATCGATCATCAGCATTTAAAAAATGTCTAAAATTCTGTGACCCTTCATACCCTGCTCTCATGGTGACCTCAGTTTCGATGTCCTCTCCATGTCTGTGGCCTTGGTTTGGTTCTGTCTGGGGTCACTGGTATCGGCGAGTCCATGGGGGCTGTCGTCTGACGGACGTGGTGGCGCCCTCCGGAGGGAGAGCTCACTCACGCCAGCTCCGCGACTAAGCAATTATTGTCGTCAGTATGGAGCTTAGTAGTTGGGTCCTGCATATGTTAGATCAGAACAGGCGCCTTTGAACACCACCGAAGTGACTCGGCAGCAGTGCAGTGTCTCCTCTGGCGGGTTGCCTCTTGACATTGACTGCTCCCTGTGGATTGCCGGTACTGGGGCTGTGGAGGGGCCGACCGGGCTGTGGCTGTGGAGGGGTGTCAGAATAAGCGTCGTGGATGCACTGCCTCTGAGGTGGTGCAGGGGTTGGGACAGCAAAAAAAAAAAAAATGTTTGGCTGGCACATGCTGGAAAGGGATAAACTAATAATTTAATCATAACTTTGATACATTAAACCCCCTCTGTAAATTTTCTTGATCTTGACAAACTTACCATAACCTATCTTCATTATCTACTGCACAAAAATTTCTAGGAGGATAAAAGTTGAAGCCATACAACACCCATGAATAAGTTGCAATATTTCGGCTTATTATAAAACCTTTTTCAAACACCAACACTGGCCAGCTGACAAACAAAACAGCACAGAAAAGAGTTTACTGGGAATAGTTCACTGAGGGATGGAGGATGGAAGGGAAATTGTAGGACGGCATGGAGAAAAGGGGGGGGGTGAGGGTATGAAAGGTGGAAAGCAAAGAGTGAAAAGTGGAGGGACGGCGGTAAAATGAGCTGGGATGGGGAGAGACAACAGAAACAACATCATAATGCCAATAATCTTTATTATTACCATTATTCCACCACCATTATCATAAACAAATAAATAAATAAATAAATAAAGGAGTGTAGAAAGGAAACTGAAAGAGGATGGTCAGATGGGAAGGGGGGGGCAGGGGGGGGGGGGGGGGGGTTCAGGTATGGCCTGAGGTAGAAATAGAGTAGAAGACCGAAGAGGAGAGGGGAAGGGAGAATGTACATGTGCGCGCGCGCACGTGTGTGTGTGTGTGTTTGTGTGTGTGTGTGTGTGTGTGTGTGAGTGTGAGTGTGTGTGTGTGTGTGTGTGTGTGTGTGTGTGCAAGTGTGTGTGTGTGTGTGTGTGTGTGTGTGTGTGTGTGTGTGTGCAAGTGTGTGTGTGTGTGTGTGTGTGTGCAAGTGTGTGTACAAGTGTATGTGTGTGTGTGCAAGTGTGTGTGTGTGCAAGTGTGTGTGCAAGTGTGTGTGTAACTGTAAGTGTGTGTTAGTGTGTATTACTGTGTATGTGTGTGTGTGTGTGTGTGTGTGTGTGTGTGTGTGTGTGTGTGTGTGTGTGTGTGTGTGTAAGAAAACCAGATAGGAAAAATAGGGGGTACAAGAGAGAATGGTAAGTAAGAGATGAACAAGGGATGAAAAAAAAAAAAAGGTGAGAGAAGAAAGCTGGAACTGTGGGAGGGAGATGACAACAATGGAGGGAGAGGATAAGGTGACTTTGGCAAAAAAAAAAAGGGGGGACAGGGGGTAACAAACAGAAAAATCTTGAAATGATGTTGCAGTAGCTGAGAATCAAAGAAAAAAGGAGTTCAAGAATAGAATAGAAAGAGCAAGAATTGAGTTGTAGCTTGAGAAATCTACAAAGAAGACTGAATCAATGGAGAAACAAAGTTATACTGAAATAATGCGTATGAATGTTAGTAGCAATCCATACAGTTAATGGAGAAACAAAGTTATGATGAAATTATGCATATGAACGTTAGTAGCAATTCATACAGATAAGTGAGATATTAATGGTAATAGTATTTGTGGGTCTTGAACACAAACATTAAACTACAAAGTCTCAGTTCATTCAAACGGAGGTATCGTGTTCCTTCACTCCCTGTCTGCATCATTCATCCCAGCCAGAAAGTTTGTGTGCAATTTGTAGCATCATTCATCCCAGCCATAAAGTTTGTGTGCAATTTGTAGCATCATTCATCCCAGCCAGAAAGTTTTGTGTGCAATTTGTAGCATCATTCATCCCAGCCAGAAAGTTTGTGTGCAATTTAAAGCACCAGTACCTTTCCCTCCGTTCGCAGAAGGCTTCATCTGTTTTTCAGAGTTGTACAATAACAGTACATGCCTGGTGTTCAACTGTGTGTTCTGGACTACTGAAATGTCTTGCTACTAGTATTTGTTTTTTGGTGTTAATTTCTGACCTGTGCTTCGAAAACCTCTGCTGTAATGTGTCTTGCCAATTTCCCCTATATATTGCTTATTGTGATATTTAAGACAGTCAATGAGAGAGATAATGTTTGATGACTGGCAAGTGAGATGACCTTCTAGTTCATAATCCAAGATCACTGACTTAATATGTTTAGCCACTGATCCTAGGTTCAGTGAGAAAAAGCAAAAAGATCATTCAAAATGCTATGGGAGCCATTTAGCTCACCCAAGACATTTGCTGTCAGGTCTTCCCTTTATTAAGTTCCAGTTTTGCCTTTTTTGAATACTGATGTCTGCAAACACAACATGGAACTGATCCCTCTGCATGCCTATCCCCTCCCTTAAAAAAAGAGTACCTAAAGGCTGAATGACAAAAACTGTATACTCTCAATGTCTGAAAAATAAAACAATGCAAACATGTAAAATTGTGCAAACTTCTGTCACTAGTTTACAATTGATGGAGACAGATACTCAAGTAAATGGGGTGAGAAAGAAGTCTAATGGAATTTTCCAATAAAAAAAAACAACTGGAATGTGTTCATAACTTACAAGATATATGTAAAGAAGAATCTACTATGATAAAACAAGCGTCTGAAGCACCTCACTTGCTAAACTAGTTGATGAATAATACCATTTTATTATTCAATCAAACGACTGGATTTCACACTTTCAGAGCTCTGTCTGCAATTCTTTCATTTTCAACTCACCGGGAAAAACAATCAAATGGAGATTTGGGAGTGAAACAAGCTACAAAATAGTCGTTGCAGACTGTGAACAAATGTGAACTAGTACTGTTGCTTGATAAATGTGAACCCCTGTTAGGAACAGAATCAGTGGACAAAAGTGCCATTTTTTTCAGACTGTTCTTCTGTAAATTGCTATGACTATGAAAGCATTTGCATCAGTACAGAACTTACCTCTCCAATCAGTTTTAAGGCACTGATGTGTTTACAAAACATTCATTTTCAGTTTGAGATGAAATTTCTATTTCAGCTCTGTAGGGAGTGAAGTTGTAATCAGCTTGAAAAAGGACATGAAATGTGTCTATTATTGCATTATCAAGTCAACATGAAGTAATGACCAGCTGAGACACTGCCCTGCTGCTGAGTCACTTCCACGGTTTGAGTGGTGCCTATTCTGATTTAACATATGCAGAACACTTCTCACTAAGCCCCCCTACTGAAAACAATGATTGCTAACCAGCAAGGGTATGAGTTAGATAAGATAAGATAATGTTGCTTATAGCCCAGCCGACTGCAAAGGGCCATATCAGGGCTATCACCACGTTAAAATCAACTCACAGGTCATTCATCCACACAATTCTTTAAAAGACATCGTCTAAAATCTCATCCAAAACTTTGTTAAAAATCTTTCCACTGTAAAATCTCAGATCCGATGAAAAATGTTAACCTCTTTCAAGAACTCAAAGATCGCGTCAGGCGGAACATCTCTGAACAATGTTTTCATGGAATCTGCTGTAAAACGTTTGTGTCTCACATCGTGCAAATCCAACACTCTAAAAGAATATGTTTCATTGTGAGTGGCACATGACACGGAATGCACCAAGGAGCTTCTTCACTCTTTAAAAGGTACGAATGGGTAAAATATGAATGGCCGGTGTGCAGCCGGGCACAGAACTGTTTCTTCTTTACGACCACCAGACGAAGATGAGAGGAACTCCTTTAGGTTTGGACAGATCTGAAAGAGTTTGTTATCCATCTGTGTATTCCAATCCTCCTGCCAGAGGTCTCTGACATAATCGTTAATTTTGGGTTTCAAATCTGAGCAGGGGATAGGGTGTTTGACAGTTTTTCTCTCTCTTGTGGCATTCTTGGCAAAAATGATCCACCATTTCGTTCCCTCCGATGCCAACATGACCAGGAACCCAAGCCAAAAGAATGTTGTAACCCTCCACTTTCAACTTGGTAAAAAGTTCAAAAAAGTGTAAAAGTTCGGGGGGTGCTGAAGGTTGCGGCCTGCTATGGCCTCCAAAGCTGACAGTGAATCTGAAAAAACCAGAAAATCCCTCTTCGTAGATTGGGAGATTATCCGTAGTGCCAGAACCAGAGCTGTAAGTTCAGCAGAGTAAGCAGAGGCGTCTGAAGGAATATGTTCTAACAGTATTTGAGAAGGAGCACCAGGGCAGTAGGCTGCACAGGCCACTCCATCTTCAGACTTGGAACCGTCAGTGAAAATTTTCTGATAGGATGAGAGTTTCGAACAGAGGTCAGCATACAAAAAGCCTTGTATGCCAGAGAGCTGGTGGACTCTTTGCGAAAAGCTGCAAGATCAAAACGAATCTCTGGTGTGAAAAAGGTCCACGGAGGTTGATCTGGAAACTTGGAAAAATCGGACACAACTCCTAGGTCTAGACCTGCATTCGTGCATGAGGCTGCATACGAAGACCAAACGGCGGAATACAGTTAGGGTTGTTTTCAAATTTGCTTTGAAACTGAGGGTCAAAGACACAGTCATAGGCAGGGTTTCCAGGTTCGGAGAACAGTCTGACGTAGTAATTCAAGGACAGTTTCAGTGAACTGCGGTTGGACAGTGAAGGTTCACCTGCCTCTGCGTACAGGCTGTACACAGGGGTGGTGCGGAATGCTCCAAGACAGAGATGAAGCCCTTGATGGTGGATAGGGTCCAAGAGTTTTAGATACGACGGTCTGGCAGAGCCGTACACAGCACAACCATAGTCCAGTTTGGAACGGACCAAGGCTCTGTAGAGGTGCAGCAAAGTTTCTCTTATCAGCGCCCCAGTCAGTGTGTGCTACGACCCGCAGAATATTCAGAGCTTTCTGGCAAGAGGTTTTGAGGTGTTTAATGTGGCTGAGAAAGTTGAGTTTTTGGTCAAAAATAACTCCAAGGAATTTGGCCTCTGTGACAGCTGGAATGGGAGATTTCCCTATTTTGATTTCAGGATCTGGAAAAAAAAAAACTGACGAAAATTATGGAAGTGAATGAACTGTGTCTTCGTAGGAGAGAAAGTGAAGCCGTTTTCATCCGCCCACTGATGAATTTTATCCACACAAAGCTGGAGCCTGCGCTGGACACTCGGGTACAGGCTTCCAGTTGCATAGACAGCAAAATCATCCACAAACAATGAGCAGTCTGAACCCTGCTGAACTGACTTGACAATGTTGTTAATCTTGATGCTGAATAGGGCCGGAGACAGTATGCTCCCTTGTGGAACACCCAACTCCTGCTCATGAACATCAGAGAGAGTGGTGCCAACCCGGACCTGAAACTGTCAGTCTGCCAAAATATTTTGAATGAAAGGTGGAAGATGACCCTGAAAACCAAGATCATGGAGATCATGAAGAATTCCAGATTTCCAGGTGGTATCGTAGGCTTTCTCCAAGTCGAAGAATATAGCCACTGCGTGGTGTTTGTTCAGAAAGGCGTCTGAAGCGTAGATTCCAGACGAATCAAATGGTCCACTGTAGTATGATGTTTATGGAAACCACACTGTTCTTTCGCCAGAAGGCCGTCGGTTTCAAGTTTCCACATGAGTCTAGCGTTGACCATTTTCTCCATCAGTTTACAGACACAGCTGGTCAAAGCTACTGGACGGTAGTTTGACGGGTTGGAGAGATATTTTCCAGGTTTGGGAATAGGAATGATGAGGGCTTTTCGCCAAGATGGTGGAAAGAATCCAGTAGTCCATACATGGTTGTATACATGTAGCAGGATGTGCAGACCTTTTTGCGGAAGATGTTTCAAAAGTTTATAATGGATTTCATCTATACCCGGAGAGGAATCGTTGCAAGAAAGTAAGGCGGATTTCAATTCATTTAAAGTGAAAGGAAGATTGTAGTCTTCCATGTTGTCTGACGAAAAGTTGCAGGGTGATTTTTCTTTAAGGCTTTGTTTTTGACAAAACTGGCTGACTTGTTAGAAGAGGATGAATTCTTTTCAATGGTTGAAGCAAGCAGATTAGCAACTGCTTTTTTTCTCTGTTATTAAGAATCAGAAAACTTGAGGTGATTCACAGTGGGGCAGGTGTTCTTCCCTTTAATTTTCTTGATGATTTTTCCACACTTTTTTTCTTTGATGTTTTGGATGTGAGACTTGAGCAAAACTGTCTCCAAGATAATCGCTTACTGGTGTTATATATGTGTTTAGATTTGGCCCTCAGTTTCTTTCTGATGCGCTCGGACGTTGGGCATCGAGGGTATGCAAGAGACCCTACGTTGAGCTCTTTTACGGGTTTTGTTAATTTCTTTGCACTCAGAATTGAACCAAGGAACTTTTGGCATTACGGGCTTCTTGGAAGATGTCTGGATGGTTGACTTTGCGCAATTCAGTATGAGATCTGAAAGACTTCCTGCCGGATCGTCACTTTGCAGGATCTTGTCCTCTTCCAGATCCATAAGAAACTTAGTGGCAAAGAGGTCCCAATCTGCTTTGTTGAAATTGAGGCATTCTGGCAAAGACTCGCTCTCTGCATTTGTACACCGAAGCAACACAGGGAAGTGGTCACTACCATGCAGGTCCTCATCAACCTCCCAAACAAAATCCAAAAACAAAGATGGATCACAGACAGAAAGATCCAGACAAGATGTGGTGCCATTAGCAAAGTGAAAGTAAGTTGGTGATTTCCTATTCAAGACACACAGATCAAGCTCTGAAAACGCTTCCTCTAAAAGCAGACCCCGTGGTGAAGATCTCTCACTTCCCCATAGAGGAGAGTGGCCATTCAGATCACCCAACAGCAGGAAGGGTCGAGGAAGCTGCTCCAAGAGTGAAATGAGGTCCTGTTTGGTGACGCAGATGTTTGGAGATAAGTACAAACTACAGATAGTAACTGTTTTGTGGAGAGTAACCCCGAGCTGCCACTGCCTGAAGCGGAGTCTGCAGTGCAACTGGGCTGTACAGAACAGAGTTGTGAATGAACAAAGCAACTCCACCAGAAGCACCATGTTCAACAGACTGTGCAGGTAGATTTAGAAAACTGTAGCCAGAAAGTGAAAATTTTTTGTCAGACTTGAGAAGAGTTTCTTGGAGGGCAATTAGCATCGGCCTGGCCTCACGGCACAGCAGCTGCAATTCTTCATAATTGGAAGACAGTCCCTGATATTCCAATGTATGAATGATTGAATCCATTGTGGATGAGTCCGTCATATAAGAAATATGGTGAAGGAAAATAAATCTCGTAACTCTTCTTTTTATTCCATATCAACATCATCTGGATCTGAGAGAACTGCAAATCTGTTGAAATTTCTCTCCTTTTTTTTCTCTCGATCTGATAAAATTTTGTTCAGCGTTTTCTTTTTAGGTGGTGACTTGGTCTTTCCTCCAGAACCGCCAGCTCCCCTTGTTGACAGCTGTAGGGTGCCCTTTTGAGGATTTTGAGGGGGTGGCCTTGTCTTGCACTTCAACGACTTCCACTCTCTGTTGCTCTGAAGTGCCTGTAGATCTTTTGCCCCCTGATGGTCTGGGGGGCGGGAGTAGGCTTCAAAGACTGACTCGTATCTGAAGGCGATGACTGCTGGGGTTCATCGCATGCAGTGGTTCTGCCTGAGGCTACAGACTTGGTTTCTGGCTCTCTCTCGGCAAACGAGGACTCCACTGTCTGCACTCCGATGCTGACTGTTGTTGGCTTCTTTACTGCAGCTGCAAACGACAGCCCAGCAGTTGGTTGACTTTTCATAGCAATCTTTTTCGCCTCAAAAAACGGGATTCGCTGTTCAGTCTTTATTCTCTGAATTTCCTTTTCCTTTAACCAGTTTTGGACAGGTCTTCGATGATGATGGGTGCTTGCCTCCACAGTTGGCACAGAGTGGTGGACTGTCACACACACCCTGGTGGACTGGCTGGCAGCAGGTACCACACACCTCTTCTTCCGTACATCTATCCCTCACATGGCCGTACCTCTGGCACTTGAAACAACGCAGTGGTGATGGGATGTACAGTGACACTGAAACTCTCAGGTAGCCCACCGTAATTGACTCCGGGAGAGAAGTAGAGCAGAAGGTCAAGAAAAGGGTGTCAGTTGGAACCCTGTCATTGCCTTTACGCACAAGCACACGATGAACGTGGGTCACTCCTTGAGATGCCAGCTCTGACTTGATTTCAGCCTCCGCCACTCCTCTCAGATCTCTGCACCGGATTACTCCCTTTGAAGAGTTCAGAGATTTGTGTGGAGACATCCTGATCGGTCGATCCACCAACGTTGTCGATTTTAACAGCATCTCGGAGTGCAGCTTGGAAGAGCACTCAACCAGAAGTGACCCATTCCTCAGTCTCTTGACGCTCTTTGGCTTCCCGCTGAGGCCATTGATTCCCTTCGCAATCGCAAAAGGACTCAGGCCTGACAGAGGTCTATCCTCATCTGCTCCCTCCACAATCAGCCAGCTGGGCCAGAAGCCTGAAAGGACTCGTCTCATGTTTCCGAATCCGTGTCCGTCTCTGTTTCTGAATCCTGCCTGTGTCTTTTTTTTTTTGTTTTTGGTGCCATGGTGTATTCATTAGAATTCATCTCTCTTGATTCCCACCCGCCATCGAGTCCCAACAAGGGGGATGCCCATTTTATATGGAATTCCAGTATATCTGGGCACCAGGACTTCAAAGGAGATATACACAGGCCTGAACAGTGCCATCATCTGTCTAATGAAAGTCTCCTTGGACTTGCAGATACTGACAACATTCTTCAACATGAACTCACCACCCACTTAGATGTTGAGAGGAAATTGAAACCAAGTCAAGATGAGAGCAGGGCATAACGGGCCACAGAATTATCTCTCTTTTTCATAAATGTTTGTTGAGGATCAGGACAATGGAGATAATGTCATGGAGTTCCATTCTAGTCAGAGACTACATGAAGAAGCTGTATCAGTGTATGCTTGACTGATGAGGTCCAGGATAATGAAGATAATGTCATGAAGTTCCATTCTAGTCAGAGACTACATGACGAGGCTGTACTCTATGCTTGCAATCTTACTCCCAGTGTCAACCATGCATGACTAAGAAAATACAAACATCTGCAATGCTGGTAAAGAAAATTTGAACTACACTCTGAGATGTATCCATTAAGTTGATAAAACCCAAACTCTATTTGCTCTCAACTTGGATGAAACTTGAACTCTGTTTGCTCTCAACTCTGTGTAGGAGCTGGACTAAGCCTCCCAAATCCTACAAACAAATAGCTCTGAAAGGAATCAAGTTCACCTTCTCCTAGCCCATAATCCATGATGCTAACCACTCCACCACCATGGCTGACTTGCTGATTTTTTTGTTTCTGTAGGCTTACTTCAAATTTCAAATACTATGTTTATTAAGCAAAATTTTACTGAGTTTAAGAAGTGTTATCTATCTTGAGTTGTATGGAAAAGGCCAAGCTGAATAATCTGCAAGTTGTGTCTATGTAATGATACCTGCAGATTCAAACATATCTTGAACTCAATTAAGTCAGATTTGTCATGAGTATGCAAAGTATCAGTTTGTCCAAGTAAAAGCAAACTGAATCTTAAATAAACTTAACACTTTCACTACCACTGGTGATGAACATCTTCAGCTTTGTAAACTGCTATTAATGACATTTCAATACCCACAAACTACCGTAAGGAACAATCATTGACCCAAAAGGGGTCATAACAATTAATGTTCTGTTACTTAGATTTTCATATATAAAAAAAAATACAGGAAGATATATATTGGTTATCTGGCCTCCTAAGTCTCTTGATTCAGCATGCAATGTGATTTGTGGGTGAATGCGTCAATTCTTTTTTCTTTTCTTTTTTTTATCACCAAGATAGCAGAGAAAAGGTAAAAAATTATGAAATGAAGAAAAAGCAAGTAAAGAAAATGAACATCTTTGTGAAAGTTCTGCAAATAGACTGAGCAGTCACAAAATGTCTCTGACAGACAAATTGTGACAAAGAGCAGACTACAGGGAATTGATAGGTTATATAGTGATTCCAAGAAACAAAATAAAGTGTATGCCACAACGCATTCGACTGTGCAGTGTATCCTACCAGTCTGACCAAACTATGCTGTAGGCAGGCAGACTGCAACCCTGCAAGCAGCATTCCAGTCAGGCTGGTAGGGGAAGTAAAAGGCATGTTCATTCAAGTCTTGATACAAAAGTAGAAAAAAAATGACTTAAATACAATACAGAAAACCAAATGATACTAGATACACACCTGTTGGTAAGGCAAATGTGATAAAATCACTAAAATAGAAACAGGGAAAGTCTCCTTTCCTCTGCCGAAGTGAAGATGCAATGTGACGACGGATGTCTGCAGCCAGATCTGGTGAAGCATGACAAGGCAGACGTTTGACGGACTTGGAGGCAGCATCAGTGGCTGCCAGCAACACAGCAAGCATGTCTTCATGGCGAAATCTCAATGCTAAATGAACAAGTGTATGTCCGACTTCAAAAGCACTTGGACGGGACAGAAGCAACACTTCATCTGCAGTCAATTGTCTGGAAGGGTTTCCCCCAGCTCTGATAAAAGCCTCAATGGCATTGGGGTCTCCGTCAACAACACCCTGGCATGCATTTAGCCAAAGCCAGTCTTTATCACGGAGTCGTCTCCTTAACATCTGAAGCTGACAATCGTCCACAAAAGATGTGTCTGCCCCCTGTTGCCCCAGCCAAGTCTTGGTTGTGACTTTCTACATTGTCAACAAAGTGAGTTTCAGTTAATGGATGACCCTGATGTTTAGAGAACTGTTACGGTGCTCTGACCTGCTTGAACTGACATTGGTAGATGTACTGCTGGTATGGTGAACACCAGAGTCTGACAATGTTCTGCCCCGAGAAGTTCTGCACAGTGTGCATTTTGCTGCCCGTGGATAGTTTTCATAGGTGCACACCCTGCATGACCATTTGTATACTTGGGAGGTTGGCATCACAGATGAGGCACTCCTACTAGAAGTGGTAACAGACTTGTTATCTGTATTGACAGACTTCACATCTGGTAAGCTTGGGGAATTACTTTGCGGGGCACCAGTTCCACTCTCACCATCACATCTAGAATCAGCAGCACTGTTTGTGCTACCTGGTAACACAGGAGAACTAGACTGTGCTGGTGCATTTTTTCTGTCGTGAGCTCAAGCACTGAGAGCATCGTGCCGCTCGAGGCCAATTGAGAAAGGTGCACATAACACATGTCCATTTGTTACCACTTCCATTGCCCCCTGTACCTAAGTTTGTTACTTTGGAATCGCTGTTACAGCTCACTGCAGCCTGGTTTGAGCTGCCTTCTCCACCACAAGAGATACTGTTGCTGGTCTCTGCCAATGCTGCCATTTTATAAATATCCTTTTCATCATCCACACTGTCTGTAATCAGCTGAGGATGTCGAGGAGCGTGGCACAGTACACACTTTTTGGAAGCAGGCCAGTTATCATAGGTACAATACTCACAAGACCACTTCTTTTGTTTTGTCCTGTTGAATTTGATCCACTCATGATTTCCTTGCCGCAATCTTGTTTGCTGTTGCCAGTATTCATACTGATTAGTGATCGCCTTCCCTACACTGAAACAGAAAAAAAAAAGTACAGGTCTCACTTTCAATTTTGCTCTCAAAAAAGAATTTTCTTTTTTTTTGGACAGACTGGGCAAAGACAAACATTGGATACAAAATGAATAACTGATCTAGATAACTCAAGTAAGTCACTCACTCACTCACTCACACACACACACACACACACACACACACACACACACTAACTAAAAATAAAAAAAGATGGCAAACAGAAGTAATACAGCAGGATCAGCAGCAAGTACCTGGTACCCACTTATGTTCTTTTGTCTCATCTCCACAACACTTTCAGTACTTCTGATAAAGAACTGTCATGGTTTCAGTCTTATCTATCTGATCAAAGTCAGCTTGTCTCTATTAACGGTTTTTCTTCTCTCAACCAGCTATTCTCCAGTATGGAGTTCCCAAGGGATCCGTCTATGGCCCCCTCTTTTTCATACTGTACACCCCCATCCTATCTCCAACATTGTTGCCCATCATAGCCTGTCTCACCATTGCTTTTCAGACGACAATCAAATTTACATATCCAGCAATATCTCTCAGCAGCTTTCTGCAATACACAGTCGTGTATCATGTACATAAAATCCTGGATGACAGTTAACAAACTTAGCTCAACAATGAAAAAACTGAAATGATCTTTGCACCCAAAAGACTTAACTTTCATCTGACAGTATCCCAAACTCTATCAAATTGGAAAACTGCCTTATTCAGACATCTTCATCTGCAAGAAATTTAGGTGTTACTCTTGTCTCAGCATTTCCCTTCCAGCAGCATGTTTCAACAGTCTGCCGTATCTGTGACTTTGAGCTTTGCCGTATTTGTCTGAGTGACATCTTCTCCCTGTTGATGTCACAAAAACCCTTGTTTCTGCCTTCACTCCTTCTAGACTTGATAACTGTAATTCTCTTCAAGCTAAATGTCCCCAGAATCTTCTCAGTCATCTCCAGAAAGTACACAACAATGCTGCTCGTTTGATTCTTAGACAGCCCAGATCTTCTTATGTTACTCCCTTACTTCTTTCTCTTCACTGGCTACTGCTCAAAAAATGAATGGACTGCAGACTGTCTTTACTCTGCTTAAATCTTTGAATGGCTTAGCTCCTTCCTATATTTCTGATCTCCTTCATCTCTATGTTCCCTCTAGGCAGTTGCTTTCTTCTACCGACAATACTGTTCAAAATCCCTTCGATTTCAAACTAAAACCTATGGTGATCATTCTTTTTTTTTTCCAGGGTCCAGTTTCTTAGAAATAACTCCCAATATCTTTGTATAGTTCAAATTCTCTGTCTTCCCTATGGCATCTCCTAAAACTAACTCTCTTCACCTGTTAATAGCAGTTCTTTCTTCCCCTTCCCTTGCCCATCAAATTGATTTTGCAACTATGTGTGTGTGTGTGTGTGTGTGTGTGTGTGTGTGTGTGTGTGTGTGTGTGTGTGTGTGTGTGTGTTTGGTGTGCATGCATATATGTGTGTATGGGTGTATGTGTGCGCATGCTGTTGTGTTCATTGTTGTGAGACAGTGTATGTGTGGGATCATGTGTGTTGTTTGC
Source organism: Conus betulinus (assembly GCA_016801955.1). Classification (NCBI taxonomy): domain Eukaryota; kingdom Metazoa; phylum Mollusca; class Gastropoda; order Neogastropoda; family Conidae; genus Conus; species Conus betulinus. The sequence goes on from JADBJO010000407.1 coordinate 417,431, forward strand.
GTGCATGCGTGCGTGCGTGTGTGTTTCTGTGTGTGCTTGGGTGTGTACATGCACCTTATTAGTAGGTGCATGGTACTTATTGCACTATTCATCTTCTTACTGGTTTCATTTGTGCTTTATTTCACCTTTTCTGTATCTGTAAGTGCTTAGGGCTTATGATGTAAGATAAAACGCCATAAATAATCATTATTTTGATTATTATGTGCACTGCCAAGTTGGCAGATTAAAGCAGTCTGCTGTCTGGCAAAAATCTTGAAGAACTGAAAAAAAAAAAAAAAAAAAAAAAATGCATGTTAATGGACCACGATAAAAGTCGCATGTGTAGCACAAATTGACCAGAACAAGATATCAATTACAGGTTTAACATCCCATCTTTCCATTTTACTCTAGAACTAAAACTGTAAAAGAACTAAAATGACAAAAAGGTTGTAAATAAAAAGGAGAAAGTTCTTTTATTGTATTAGCTACTGCACCCCCTATTTGCTCAAGTTGCTTACCCTGTCAAACTTCTGCAAACTTCAGCCAGTTTAATAAAAACCAAGTACCAGTTGCAAACACTACAACTGGGATGCCCCACAAAAGCATGTTTTGGATTTTCTGATCAATCAAAGATCCAGTCTTTCTGGATGGACTCCCTAACCTGCGACTGCGAGTCCGTTATGAACTTTACCCCTCTCCTTGCCTCAGGGCCTTACTGACTTAAAAAATGCTTCTGGTCTAGCACAGAGTTATAACTTATATAAATATCCGCTTCCTTCCATCCTAAGATATAACTATGCAGACTACTGAAATAGAGTATGAAGGCTGGACAGGCCTCTTCATTTGACATAATTAAGTACACTTCATCAAACAGGAAGTAAAAACAAAGTAACAAACAAATAAACCTCTCAATTTTGGCCTGACATGCTGTACCATGTCAAAGTCTTTCAGAATTTAAAGCAAAACGAAGCTTATCATGTTTTGTATGTTGGAGGGATGGGGGTTGGGGTGGTTCTATAGTCAGAAGAAGGATAATTATGTTCACAACAATTATGTTCACAACAATTGAACAAAGAAAGAAAAATTGTACACTCATCAGTACAGATTAAGTGGCAGTGCTTGTGATAGAGATTTTACGCAGAGATCTGCCAATAACCAAAAGGCTACCACCTGAATCTGTCTGAGACATCTTGATTGAAGGATAAGGCAGAGGTGGTGATGACCCTTATCTCATGCATGTTCCAGCTTAGAGTGCTATGCAAAGCAGTAGAGGTCACTGAAGTCTTTGTATGTTTCTGGCCAGGATGGTGAAGACCTGACTGGAACCAACAGACCAGAGCCTCTGCACAAGAGGAGAGGGCATGCCAAAGACTGTTGAAAGGGAAATATTGATCACAAAAGGTGCCCTTGAGGAAGAAATCAATACCTCAATGTTCTTCTGTGAACTGCAGAATGGAAGACTACAGAGGTCAAGGGACAAGTGAGACAAAAGTTTTGATGATGATGTTGGGATACCCAGTGTTGACCACATTGTTCTATCACCTTAATGGCACATGGTTTTATCAGAGAGCATCTGATCGCCTAGCATCGAGACTATCAGCTGAGAGAATCAGTCAGTTGTCCCAGAGAGCAACTGATCATCTCGCTCCAAGACTGTTCCTCCATGGGTCATGGTTCCTTGGACTTGAACGTGAACATTTAAGTGTTTGAGGCCTTAGAGGCCTGTTCACTGTTCTAATATAACATCTGGGTTAAAAAAAAATTCTGCATGGGTGGAAGGGAGTCACAGACTGAGACAATCTAGGTCGACAAACATTCTGGGTTGTATTTTGTCGGCAGTTCCTTCCAATGGGTGTTTAATCGTGACTTGAAGATGTTGACTGTAGGGGCTGTTACTACAGAGTCATGAAGACCATTCCAAACATCAATCACTTGAAGAGAGAAGTAAATTTCCCCTAATGTTCAGTCTGTGATGAACTTTGGATAATTTGAAGGAGTGTCCTCTGCTTCCCTGTTGGTGAAAAATTCAAACTGTGTTTTGTCCCTCAGTAAATACCATGTATAAACTTGTACAAGTCTATCATGTCAACCCTTTTTCTTCTCTGCTCCAGGCTTGGAAGTTGGAAGAGTAGAGAGACGCTCAGGGTATGGTTTATCTTTAAGAGATCTATGCTAAAAGTTTAGTTGCTTTGCGCTGCACATGCTCTACATCCTGGCACAGTGTTTTGTGGTACCGGTAGGGTTGCAAGACAGAATGTCCATACTCTAGTACTGGTCATACCAGAGACTTGTACAGTTGTAGGAAAATGTCTTCTGTGAGGAAGTCAAAAGAGCCAAGGATAATAGATTAATACCCACTACTCTATTCGCTTTAGCAGCTGCCTTGGCCACATGCTCTTTGAAATTCAATTTGTTATCAATGTAAACCCCAAGGTCCTCCTCAACATCACTTTCAGATTGAGTTGTGGTACATGTCTCACCCTTGATGTTATATTGTTTACCTCAGTCTGTGTAATACACAGCATCTGACTTCTTGTTCCCCACTTTTAGAACATGGCATTTTCAGGGTGAAATTTTAATAGCCATTGTCTTGACCAATTTTGCGATCTTTATTGGTCTTCCTGTAAGACATGTGTAGCTCCTTCATTGTCACTTCGTTCGAAAACCTTGATGTCGTCTGCAAAAAGATGTACAGTGTTTTGAATCAGATTCGGCATATCGTTGATGCAAAACAAACAGAATAGGTCTCAAAACACTCCCCTGGGGAATCCCAGTCAAGACACTGGCCTCTTGTGATTGTGTTTAGGAAGTCTTGTATCCAAAGTAATATCTTCCCTCTGATACCATGAGCTTGAACTTTCAAAACAAGTCATCTGTGTGGAACTCTCATCAATGCTTTCTGGAAGTCAATGTAAACTATATCAACTGAGCCTCCATCATCTAAGGCCTTAGTCCACGTATCCATGACATCAAGAAGCTGGGTGATGCACAACCTCCCCTTTACAAATCCATGTTGTTTCGCAATGACAAGGTTGTTTTTTTCTAGGTTTTTGACAAGTTGTTCTCTTACTAATTTTTCCATTATTTTACAGAGGATGCATGTAAGGCTAACTAGCCTGTAATTATTAGCTAGCATTTTGCTGCCTTTCTTGAAGATAGGTGTGACCTGTGCTAGCCACCAGTCTTCTGGGATTTTTCCTTCGTACAAAGATTTTCTGAACAGCATGGCCACTGGGGTGGTAAGAACATCTGCAGTCTTGGACAAAAGCATTAGGTTAGGCCAACGCGTCCGGGGCCTTACTTTTTTTTTAGATCTGCTAACAATTTTCTAACCTTCTCAGTATCTATCACAACGTCACTTAGCTATTCACCACAACTGCATTCCTGTGGTTCAGGCATATCCCCATCCCCTTCTATGGTGATGACACTGAAAGAATGCATTCAGAATCTTAGCTTTCTCTTGGTCCGACTTTGATTTGCTGCCATCCACTTTCTTCAGTGCTACACCACTCCTTGTCTTGGCTTTTCTGTATATGACCAGAAAACCTTGGATTTTGTTTCACTTGTGCAGCTACTATATGCTCCATACAATATTGTGCCTTCTGACATTCTTTCTTAGATCTGTTTCTTGCTTTGGTGTACAGTTGAAAATCTTGCCATCTCTAGTCTCCAGCCAGCGGCGGAATAGTTTTTGTGCTTTTTCTTCACTGATGTTATTGTTAGGGTTCCCTTGTCCCTCCATTTCTTAGGTCATTTGATGGAGAATTTTGTCTTTGGCACATGTGCTGCTATAGCTGAATTGATCTCATCTTTGATTCTGATCCACATCTCATTAATATTCAGGCTACTCGACTCTCTTTTTCCCAATCAATGTCACCTAACTGTTTCCCAATTGTGCAGAAATCCGCTTTTGAAAAGTTGTACATAACCTCTTTCAAATCTTCCTTGCCACTACATGTCAGGTGTATAAGCAGAGTTGCATAGTCACTTTTCCCTAGGCCAGCATGCATGTTTATATCACTGATTGCGTCCTCTCTGTTTGTCAGCGCTAGGTCCACAAGGCTTGGTACTTGTCCCTCTCTGTTGCACATAGGCTCCCTCTAGTGCTGAATCAGTTATGAGTCTTTGCAGGTCTTCAAGAACTGGGTGTCCTACTCTTGATCTACATGTTTCTTGATGCCACTCAATTTCTGCATAGTTAAAATCACCCAAAATGAGTAGATTCTCAGATTTGGGTCCTGCTGCCTCCGCTATCAGGTCATTCAATTTGCCCTGAATTTTCAACAGTGCTACTGTGGCTTCTACACACCACACCCAGGGTCAGTGATTCTCCTCTCTGCAGCTGACATTCAATAAAAATTGACTCCTGGAAATCAGAGTTCAGATCTTCACACAACGATGGGTTCATGTTACTTTTGACATACAGTGCCACTCCCTTACCGTTCTTCTCAAGAATGTGAAAAAGATCGTACCCAAAGATGGCCATCTCTGATTCCTTGACTACATAACGACAGGTCTTTGGGTTTCACTTCTGTGATGGCTATGACATCCGCTTCATGTATTTCTAACATTGATTGTAATTCTGCTCTTTTGTTTAATAAGGAATCGGTGTTGGTGTACAAACAAAAGACTTTTTTTATCATTTACGGAATGACTAGACAAGGAAATAATTTTATCATTTTTTACATGACCAGAAGAAAGTGCAGAAACACTAGCAAAAATAGCAGTGGCCGGAAAGGAATGGGAATGAGTAAAGATAAAAGACCTAGCATTTCTATTTATGATAAAAAGAAAAGAGAGAGAGAGAGAGAGAGAGAGAGAGAGTGTGTGTGTGTGTGTGTGTGTGTGTGTGTGTGTGTGTGTGTGTGTGTGTGTGTGAGAGAGAGAGAGAGAGAGAGAGAGAGAGAGAGAGAGTGTGTGTGTGTGTGTGTGTGTGTGTGTGTGTGTGTGTGTGTGTGTGTGTGTGTATTCCATTGTAATGTCAGCCTCCTACTCCTAACCAGCAGACAAGGGTGGTGTAGTGGTGGTCTGGGACAAACAGTTGTACATAAAAGAAGCACACAGACAACTGTCAGACACAAATGTCTACACACCACTCACAGCATCACCCCACCCTCAACACCTGAATGAGAAACTCATCTCAACCACGGTTAAAAAAGAAATCAAACATAACTAGCTGAAGACAACCAAACTCCCCATAATGACAGACACCAAACAACCCACCTTCTACCTGAAATACACAAAACCAACGCTACCGGCAGACCCATTGTATCTGCATGTAGCTCTGCTCTACAGAACACATTTCACAGTACTTAGACTCTCTCCTCCAACCCATAGTACAAGGCCTCCCCACATACCTCAAAGACACACAACCCACCACACACTCAACATGAATAATTCATACAACACAGATCCCACTTTCCAACCCAGCCTCCTCTTTACACTTGATGTTATCTCTCTCTACACTTCCATCCCTCATGCTGATGGACAGAAGGCCCTCACATTCTTTCTTAAACGAAGGGCCCCCAAACCAACACCACCCTCCACAGCTACACTGGTCAGACTTACAGAATTAGTCCTCACCTCAACACCTTTGAATTTAACAACCATGCATTCTCGCAAATCAGTGGTGTTGCTATGGGAATCAAAATGAGACCATCCTACTAGTACTACGTTTGCCTCTTCATGGGACACCTAGAACACCACCCTGGTACTAACCTCTTACACAGGCCCAACATCAGAGCTCTACAAAAGATACATAGATGGACTGGAAGCCATATCTATGCCAGAACATGACCTCTGCGATTTCCTCAACTTTGCCCATATCTTCCATCCGTCCATCAAACTGACCTACACCATTTTGCAGTCAGTTAACTTCCAGGACATCACTATCTCCCTCAAAGATGGACTACTTAAAACCTCAGTCTTCTATAAGTCTACTGATGCGCACTCCTACCTGGTCTACACATCTTCCTACCACCAATCCACTAAAGACAGCATTCCATACTCTGAATTCCTTCACCTACGCAGATTCTGCTCCAGCGAAGAAGATTTCACTGTACAAGCAGCCAGAATGTCTTGAGTTTTTCACCAACCCTGACTACCCTAGTGCCGTCATCAATGATGCTCTCAGCCGCACTGATATACGTGGTAGTTTGGAACGTGGTGACAGTCCTGAGATAACCTCTGCTGTTGACGGGACTATTTTAACTCTTAATCTCTTAATCTCTTAATCTCAGCCGCACTGCAGCTTCTATTCCATCCTCACACTCTGCCCATCTGCAGGATCCTGAAGTCTAACTGGCACACAGTTGAAAATCATAAACCTGCCTTTGGCTTTGAGACCAAACCGATGATCACTTTCAAGCGTGACAAAATCCTCAAAGACCTACTGGTGTGCTCTAAGCTGAACAAAATCTCCACAACTAAACCACCAGGTACTTTCCCCTGCTCAAAACACAAATGTAAAATCTGCCTCCTCACCCAAACCAGACACCAACCTACATGGCCCCAACGGCTCATTCACTATTAAACACACTGTCTCCTGTCAGAGCCACAACATTGTGTACACCATCCACTGCCTGCTGTGTCGTAAGATCTTTGTAGGTCACTAGGTGAGACATCTTGCACACTTTAGACATGCATCTCAGAACACCAGGCTGACATCCGCCACCATCGGCCCAAATCAGTTGCTGTACACTTCAACCATGCCCAACTCAACATCAACCATGTCAAAGTCCTGGCACACTGGCAGTCACAGAGTGACAACTTGGAGCACCTTAGGCAGGAATATCATGTTATTGTCAAACTCGGCACCTGCCATCCTCATGGCATCAACACCCAAAAGTAGTATGTGCAGCACCAACATGCAATATCCTCCACCTACACACACGCATACTAACATACCTCCCACTGTTAGTGTTTACCTCCCACAAGTTACAGCTACCTCCATTTTCCTTTTCCTACACTCTCTAAATAGTCTAAGCGAGTCTGTCCACTTACTACATCAATCTACTCCCTCCCACACCCCTCCCTGCCTCCCCCAGTAATGATAGGTTTAGTGGTGTTGGTGGGGGTGGTGGTGGCTGGGGGGGGGGGTAATCAATGAGTAGGAGGCTGACATTACAATGGAACACACACACACACACACACACACACACACACACACACACACTCTCTCTCTCTCTCTCTCTCTCTCCCTTCTTTTCTTTTTTTTCTTTTTTCATAAATAGAAATGCTAAGTCATTTATCGTTCCTCATTTCCATCCCCTTCTGGCCGCTGCTTTTTTTCTGCTAGTGTTGCTGCACTTATCATTGCTACTATCATCATCCTCATCCAACAGTACTGTCTGCTGCTATTCATTGAGCATTTCAACTCCTTTCCACCTACTTTTTATTACCAATATTACTTAACACCTTCATTATTTATAGAATATACCTATTAGATTCCCTCCTTCCCATAATTTATATTTTCCATCTCCTCTTTGTTTTCTGTCCTCCCCTCCCCCTCCTCCCCTTGGTTTTCCCCCCCCTCAATATTAGTAAATATTATCATCACTACTATTATAACATTGTTATTATTTTTTTTAATTCTATCTATTCTAATTATCACTATTTTTTTTCATCCTTTTCTTAAAAATTTATTATTATTTTTTTTTTCTTTCTTAATATATTTCTGTCTCATGCTTTTATTACCAGTATCATTATTACCATTACCTTCACTATGATTGTTAGCATTATCATCATTAATACGATTGTTAGTATTGATATTACCATCACTATCCTTAACATCACTATATCGCCATCGCTGCCAAGACTGTTGTTATGGCAACCACGCTGTTTAAGAATCCTTTTAACCCATTCTCCTTTCTCCCATACTACAACTGCTATTGCCATATCATTACCAAAAGTGGTAGCAATCCGGTCTTTATTATTATTTTTTTTTTTTCAATATTTTGATCATCATCATTACCATTATTAGTATTCCTATAAGGAATATAAGTATAATTGTTACTACCTTGACTCACACACATTATCTGCCTTCTGACAGCCTCATTTTCATTCAACACCTATCTTGCACTGAAGTGATTGAAGATTAAGTGATTGCTCATTTTCATTGCAATAATTGTTTTGTATCTTGCTTGAAGAAAGCCTATAACTAGGTCGAAACGCATCGTGTTTTGTCTTGTGATTTGTTTGTCCACATTTTTTGGCAGTTTGCGAACATTTATTTAAGATCTGTTAAGATGACTGAATGATAAATTTTGATCAAAAGAAAAAATAGTATGCCCATAGTAATTGACAACTGATAAGTTGATTTATGAATACTGATGATGGTTGGAATGCTTGTAGTGTATGATGTACTAGGGCCAAGTGTATCCCAAGTTAATATTCAAATTCATACAGAGAGTGAGAAACATTGAAGAGTTATTTGATTAAGATTGTTTAGCATTGTATTAACTGTCTCCTACTCTTTTGGAAACTCAACTCAACCTCTAAACAAAAGTAGGGATTGATAATTATAGTAAAACTAAAAACACTACCCCATGTTGGCTGAGTTCTCACACCTCTTCTGAAAGGTAGTGGGCAAATGTGTGAACTCGACGAGCCAGCATCTCACTAGTCTCAGCTACTTAACTACAGACCAGGTTCTCTTTATTGCAGAACTGGGACCCTGGTAACCGTGGCTACGCTACAAACCGTGGCTTCTTCTTCTTCTTCTTCCTAAAAGACTGGTTCACTCAAAAACGAGTAGGTCACCAGCGCGCATGTTAAAAAGTAAAATAAAATAAAATAAAGTGCAACTCACCTGTTGGCCCCTGGAGCAAATTTGGCAACAAGGGGTCGCACACAACATTCAAAAGGTTAAAAGCAATGGCCAGATTCAGCCCCAGGTAACCATGAAATATCTGGGGAAGTTAAAATAGAAAAGTCAGTCAATATGCAGATCTCAAGACTGTCATATCAATTTGATTTTTAAATGAGACTGCATTTGTGGCAATCTTGATGGCACCCGGAAGTGAGTTCCACAGCCGTACAGAACTAGGATAAAACAAATGTAAGTGGCTGTCAATATTTGATGCAGGTATGGCATAAGATTGACCGCCACTCCTGGTGCTACTTTTATTCAATACTAGTAGTTCCATTGGGATATATCAATTAGTTTAGCTCTACCTTTTAATGCTACCTACTCTGGGCAAGACATGTTGTGAAGACACACCACAGCCCAACACTACAGCAACAAGTCTACACAGCAGGATCAGTCACCAGACACCAGAGAGATCTAATCATCTATCAACTATCCTCTCTGACATTAGTTAAGTCATAACATTCCAATGGGACTTGAATTCAACTCACCCAGAGCTTTCCCTCGCTTAATGATGAAACAGTGAGAACAGGTCTTTAACTACTTTCCTGGATGTAAGCAAGTGAAGCTGATGTGTAAAGAGTATGTGATTAAACTTAAAGTAACATCAAAATGTCCATTGTAAAACAACTTTAGCTACTTTCCAGTGTGTAAGCAAGTAAAGCTGATGTGTGAAAGTGCACCTAACTGGTGTCAAATCTTTATTGTTCAATCACTATTGAATGTTTGAACTTCTCTCTAATACTGTCTCTCGGACCTAGGCTTCAAGTACTTTTTAAGAGTACAAGCCTTTAGAAGGCAACTTATCTCAGAGCCACTACTGTGCCTTTTAACAGTCCCTAGAACAATATAAATTTCTTTTGATGACTAGTACTGGGAAGTTGCTCCTTCCACCACTAGTAAGAGAGAGGGTGGAGGTGAAATTTTTAACATAATTCTCATTGAGAAAATATTCTAAGTCCTTCCCCTAAGTGCCCACCTACCCACTCCCAACTCTCGTCACATGTCTCCTACTCTTTTATAAACTCCACTCAACATCTAAACAACAGTTGAGATTGATAATTAATTATAGCAGAAATACTATGCTAGTCTAATCCTTTGTTGACCGAGATCTCACACATCCTCTATAAGTTAGAGGGCCAGAGTGTGAACTCAACAAGCCAGATTCTCAGCTACTAACTACAGACCTGGAACACTACCTACCATGGACAAGACAGGTTGTGAAGACACACCACAGCCCAGCACTACAGCAACAGGTCTACACAGCAGGATCAGTCACAAGCCACAAGAGAGAGATCACCCAGGTCCTCTCCAATATCAGTTACGTGCTGATATTCCACATGGACTCCAACTTAACTCATCCACAACTTCCCTCACTTAATGATGAAACAGTGAGAACCAAAATTCAGTCTATGTGAACAAACCTGTCTATTGTGAAATAACTTTAACTACTGACCCATGTGTAAACAAGTAAAACTGATGTGTGAAAGTGCACTTAACCTGTGTCCTTTCTTTGTTGTTCAATCACTATTGAATGTTTGAACTTCTCTCTAATTCTGTCTCTCGGAACTACAAGTACTTTTGAAAGTACAAGCTAAGGAAACTTCTCCCTGAGCCACTATTGAGTATTTTAACAGTTCCAAGTAAAAAAAATAAAAATTTCTTTCAATTAGTATCAGAAAATTGCTCCTTCCATTACTAGTAAGAGAGAGGGTGGAGGTGAAATGTTAACATAATTTTCATGGAGAAAATATTTCAAGTCCTTCCCCTAGAGGAGACACTGACCCACTCTCTCATCACAAAGTCTGCCATCTTTCTGCAACAGGAAAAACCTCTAAAGACTGGGTTGCTATCTAGCTAGCTTTGCACACTGTAGGATCTGACTTTAAATCATGAATACAAAATTTTACAACTCAAGCTGCAACTTGGAAATGAGCCTTCAAGTTCTTATCAGCAACGTGGGTTCAAGCTTTTAAAATTTTCTTTTACTTTTTTTTCGGATGTAAAAGCCACTAGATGTACGAGTCTTCATGCAACACATGCCAAAGACCCGTGTGAAGCAACTTCACTGTCTGCTTTCTGTTCTGGGCAATCAAACACACACAAAGATTTATGCTTTTACTTTTACTTCACTAATTTTGATTTTCCTATCCTGACTTTCTCTTTGAAATTTTTCTGTTAGTATTAAGTTTGCACTTCAGTTTTTTTTTTTTTTTTCTTTTTTTAACAATCTGAATCTTTTATACCAACACTAATATTACTTATTCAAAATGAAAATAACAGTAATACTTGTAATTATGATGATACATGTGTACACAATACAGACAATTCTACCTACACATTTTCTCTGTGACAAGCATGCACTAAACAAAACTTTGCACATGATTCAATGCCTTCTTCCTTGCACTGAACTCAGAAGCAATCTGAAGCGATCAAAGCTAAGTGCATTTTCGTTATTTTGTTCGTTTTTGTTTCACCTGAGGAAGACCCCAGAGGTCGAAGCACGTTCTGTGTTGTCTTGTGACTCATTTATCCACGTTTCTCTGGGCGGTTCACTGACATTTATTTAAGATTTGCACATGAAAACCAACATGCATGTGTATTTCAAATAATAGCATACATACATAAATATATTTGCATACATATCAACATATCACCCTACATGTGCAGAACTTAATACTGTTTGGAAGGGCATACCACCAGATCTATTGCTGAAAGAAGCGTTTAAAGGCCAGACTTTAAGAGACCAGGGAATCTGAGTGCCAGAGGTTACAGAAGTCTGTTCCATGTTGTTGGAGCTTGGAAATAAAAAGATCTTTGTCTATATGTCTTAGTTCTGGTATGAGATACCCTAGAAACCTGGTATAAGAAAAGCTGAGCTTGGAGATAACGATTTGGAAGCAACAACAATAACATTCTGGTCCAATACCACAGACAGCAGAAGAGTAAATTTTATACATTCATGAATCTATTTGACCACAAACAGAAAACTAGTGGACAAAGTGAAGAAAAGGGTTTTGCAGTTCTGAAAGTAAGTTATTCTGGATTTGCTGCTACGTGTCTGACAAACATTTGAGAAGGCTGGCCAAAACAGAATTACCATTAATCCCTCCTTTAGAGGACAAAAGTGTCCACTCATAAAACAGTTTAGATTTCAACTTTAGTGATACTGACAGATAGAACCGATCCTATGGAATTCTAAATAGGCAGTTCGACTGACCTTTACAATGTGTCAATCACTGGTCTCGAGTTAAACTAAGACTACAAAACAAATGGGGGGAAAAGTTATTATTTATCAGTACTTAAAGAATCAGGAAGAATAGGCTTTTAAAGAATTTCGGGGGATAAGCTAGCATAAATTCAGTCTTGTCATTATCAAGCTAAATCTTATTAAGAATCATCCATCATTAAATCCGCGATGCACTTCTGTCTCTGAAAGTGAAACTGAAACGTCGATAGGTCTCAATTTCAGTCTGTGAACTTAAGGAGACCGACTGTTATATCTCCAGCTATGTCGTGGGTTGACAAATACTCGCCAATGATTTACGAACTGGCGCTGGATAAATGAAGTACAGAAGCGGCAAAATCAAACTATGTATATATATACAACTCACGAACAGGCAATTTTGAGAGAGTAATCCATCACCCAAGTTGCATTGTCACTGGTTTAACATTTTCAAGTTTTTTTTTTTTTCCCCACACTGTTTTGTAAACAAAGGAAGTTTCAGTCACAACACTCAAGTCTTCAACATCCCGATTATGATCGTGTAATTCCGAAGAAGTTAAAGAGATGCAGATAGTGTGACTTTAAATCGACTGCAAAGCATGCTGATCGTGATGATGATCATTCAGTCAATCACTGCGTGCAGACTGAGAAGAGAAACGTCAGCGAAGTATGATGATCATCATCATAATGGTCGCATTCCAGAACAAAGATAAACTACGATGAATTCAGCAATGCAAACATAGAAATAAAGCTGGAATTTACTTGGTGTTTAAAGCACATGAAACGATTCCTTCGAGGGGAAGCTGGTCAACTCTTGGGTTCATCCACCAACATCAACATTACTGCCATGTTTTCTGGACATGACGTCATTACAGTTCCGCAATTTGTTTTCTTTGGTGCTTCGTCAATGACAGAATTCACGTTATTCTGGTTTCGATGCTGGTAGAATAAAACGTTTAGAACAACTATTTCTATAGACAGGATTAGCTACTGGTTTAAAGATTTCTGTTTTTGCTTTCATATTTTAATTCGTTTACTTCTGAGGGTCACAAAATTTTATTTTTGCGGGGGGGGGGGGGGGGGGGGGGGGGGGGGTGCTTTTTTTTTTTTTTCTTAAGAAGCTCTTCTGGTAGAGTAATGCCCCCTTGTGATTTTTTTTTTTTTTTTTTTTTTTTTTTTTTGTGCTGCACGATCGCTGCAGCGGATTCTAAATTGCTTTTAGAAGGTATGATTAAACATATTACCGTAATGTCTGCCATTTATTATTCTAATGGAGGATTTTGATATTTGGAAAAAGAGGTGGGGAAGTCTTGACTGCCATTCGGAAGAACCTAGCCAGTGAGTTCTGCCATAAAAAATTCCCAGACTCTGGATTCATAAGTAGAACAGATTATCTGTACTCGGAGTCTAATAAGTTCACACTTACTGAAATATTTCGGGCTGGGCCACAACTGATGAAGGCTGGTTGTGGCCCAGCCGAAATATTTCAGTAAGTGTGAACTTATTAGACGCTGAGTACAGATAATCTATTCTTACTTAGCCAGCGAGTCTTTTATATCAAGGCAAAATAGTGAAAGTTTATTTTGTAGGATTAATTTTAAGAATAAGAGACCTGTCATTGTTGGATCAGTATACAGAGCTCCAGACTCAGATGAAAATGTATGTTCGTCTATTTGCAGAGACATTTGCAGAGACATTTCTGACATTGTTTTGGCCAACAGGAAGGTAATATTATTCCTTGGTGGAGACTTCACTTACCTGATATCGACTGGCATGAAGATGCCATGCTTGGTAATCAGTATAATAAAACATTAATTCTCAGGGTTTTTTTAAATTTTTTTATGATACCACCAAAGACCTTGGATTAGTGCAGTCATTTGAAATACCAACACATGGCAATGCTTTCTTGGATTTACTTTTTACCAATTGTCCAGGCGCTTTGGTTAATCAGGAATAATTGCAGGCCTGGGTGATCATGACATAATTCTCTTAGAAACCAGTTTATAACCTTTTCGAAGTAAACCCCCTAAACGTACCATCAGACTCTGGAACCAAGCAAAAAACTTACCAAAATTGCACAGGGATACTTATGATTTCAGTTGTCTTTTTTTTTGAGGTCTCATAGTGTTAAAGATAATGTTAAAATATCCATGCGGAGTCTGCAATTTGCGAGTCACATGGAATCATAAAGCAGTTGCCTGTGACGTTTGCAATACATGGTATCACATCAAATGTATGTTATTAAATTCAGCAGTTATGAAGCCTTATGTAATAGTGATATATCTTGGACGTGTTTTACCTGCGGGCTTCCAAACTTTAGTTCGAGACTTTTGAAGATTCTATTGAAGATTGCAGCTCAGAAAGCAACTGTTTTGACCCTATCTCACCAGACCAATCCCCAAAAGAAAACTAGAAATTTTGTCCTAAGTTTGCATCCACCCCTGATTCTAAAACTGATTAAATCCCAAATCATAAAGTGCAACCGAACTCCAAATCATCAAAAGAAAAAGATAAACTTAAGTGCATAGTGTGACCTTTCCTTTCCTCTTTATTCCTCATTCTTTTACCCCCCCCCCACCCCCACCCCCCCCCCACCACCCACCCCTCTCCCCCACCTATTTCCAACCGCTTTCCCCCCCCCCCCCCCCCCCCCTCCCCGTCCCCGTAAACTTTCAATCAGTTACCCCTGCAGTTTCATGGAATTTCTTTTGTTCCTTTTGTATTATCAGAAAAAGGAAGAACTCTGTAATTTAGTCACCAAAAAAAACATTGATGTTGTAATTGGAACAGAAACTTGGCTAGAAACTGGAACATCAAAAAGCAGTGAGCTTCTAATGGAGGATTTTGATATTTATAGAAAGGACAGACTTGGAAAAAGAGGTGGGGGAGTCTTGATTGCCATTCAGAAGAACTTAACCAGTGAGTTTTTATTTCAAGGCAAAAATAGTGAAAGTTTGTTTTGTAGGATTAATTTTAAGAATAAGAGACCTGCCATTGTTGGATCAGTATACAGATCTCCAGACTCGGATGAAAATGTATGTTCGTCTATTTGCAGAGACATTTCTGACATTGTTTTGGCCAATAGGAAGGCAATATTATGGATTGGTAGAGACTTCAACTTACCTGAAGATGCCAAGCTTGGTAATCAATACAATAAAAACATTAATTCTCAGTTTTTTGATACCGCCAAAGACCTTGGATTAGTGCAGTCAGTTGAAATACCAACACGTGCAATGCATTCCTGGATTTATTTTTTACTAATTGTCCAGGCGCTTTAGGCAATCAGGAATTAATTGCAGGCCTGGGTGATAACATTATTCTCTTAGAGAGACCAGCTGCCGTGGTGAAGTGATTAGCACCGCCGACTCCCGGCTGGGAGGTCGTGGGTTCGAATCCCATCAGAGTCATGTGGGTTTTTCTGCCCTGACTGGCTCCTACCCAGAGTTGAGTTTGCTGCGGGCTCAGTTGGGAAGACTGGGACCACACAGTCGAGTTTCATCCACATAATGGATGCGTTTTTGAGAGTTGCTCAAATTTCCTGACCAACACTGCAGGTGCCTGTATCTCTCAGGCCTGGTTGACGCTGGGATATATTATGAAAGGAAGCATAGAGTACAGCCCTGTCATGTAGTCTCAGACCGAAATGGAAATCTGTAGCATCATCTTAATCATCCTCATTCTCATCGATCAGCATTGAAAAAAAAAAAGTCTCAAATTCTGTGGCCCTTCATGCTCTGCTCTCATGGTGACCTCAGTTTCGATGTCCTCTCCATGTCTGTGGTCTTGATTTGGTTCTGTCGGGGTCACCGGTATTGGCGAGTCTATGGGAGCTGTCGTTGGACGGACGTGGTGGCACTCTCCGGAGGGAGAGCTCACGCACGCTGGCTCCGCGACTAAGCAATTATTGTCATCAGTAGGGGGCTTAGTAGGTGGTGTCCTGCGTATGTTAGATCAGAACAGGCACCACTGAACACCACTGAAGTCACTCAGCAGCAGTGCAGTGTCTTCTCCGGTGGGTTGCCTCTTGACGGCTTAACATGGACTACTCCCTGTGGATTGCTGATGCCAGTGCTGCAGCGGGGCCAACAGCTGGTGACCTCGTTTTTGAGTGAACCAGTCTTTTAGGAAGAAGAAGATTTAATTGTAAATCAAACGAAATGTTAGTCACTTTTCTTTTTGCAGTAGAAGTGATAAACGTCTTACTGACGCTGGAGGTTTCTTGAATTTATAATCGCTCAAGACAAAGCAAGGCGCGTTTTTTGGACAATTTACAGTTTCTGTGTGGGTCTATCATATGAGTATGTGACATATGTAGTCTTATCTTCAAGTCCCTCAAATCTTCAAGAACTATTTTGGAAAGAGGCCTATCAGTCATGCTAATTTTATTCATGTCCATGAAACAGCTGAAGAAAAATTATCATTAGAAAATCTGATACTCCCACCACCACCCAACCCACCACTGCCACTATCAAGCAACGGGAGATAAAAGTACGAGGTTCTCATCCTTATCAGACTTTAGTTTTTGTTCTGAATCAATCAGTGAGCTAGCTAACATCGACATATGAATTATTCCCGATATTGGTATGGGCTACCTATACCCCTTTATTCCCATTATTTTGGAATATTCCCCTGTCTCAATAAAAGCAAAAATGAGGTGCTAAGGTAAATTCGGCACAACTGATTGCTAATTGGTTCACAGCTGCACAGTTTACACAAAGGGAAATAGCTGCGTATTTGAGCAGAGAAAACCATGGCTCGATCGAGTCCATTTTTCCCCCACGCCAGGATGATTCACATTATCAATCAGGAGAAACTAATAGAGCATACACAATATGAAAACTAGCCGCCGCCTAGGTCTGTCCGCGTCTGAAGAGCGAGCAAGTCCAAAGTTTTGCTCCCCGCAGGAAACGATATAGGCTAGGAGGACAAGAGGAAGGAGAGGGAAGGGCACGGTTTTTTTCTTAGCTCGTCTTCCCTACATAATCAGTGAAATTAATGCTTTATTATCCCTTTAGTCCTCTTAAAATCGAGATTTAGAGCAGGCTGTCAGTGTGTGTGGGTGATTCAGAAAAAAGAGCGCGAGGTAGGGACCTCCCCCTTTCCCTCCCCACACACACACACACGCACACGCGCGCACGCACACACAAGGGCACACACACACACACGAAACATCCAGTTTTTTCACACACACACACACACACAGAGCGTACACACGCATGCACACACATGGCATATATGCAGTCTCTAGTAGATCTAAGCGGGGGCAAATGACATTAAAAGGCGAGTCTAGATCTGATTCAGAAATTGAGAGTAAAAATGGGGGGGGGGGGGGGGGGGGGGGGATTTTCTCTGAGACAGACTGGAAACAAAATGTTCCATTTGAAACTGTGCAATTTGAAATTAATCGATCAAGTTGAAATTAAGCAAATCCTGCATCGAGATAGCACCTGAAATTAAACGATTATCAAAAACATTATCCGAATTGAAATAATCCGATTTTTTGCAACCGATGGAAAGAGTGCCTTCTTCTTCATTATCTGCCTGCCTTCATCAAGCTGAAGATTCTGGCATCTACAAAGGGGTTTGAGTTTGCTGTGGGGGGTTGTGGGTCAATTTATGCAAGTCAGTGCTCACACTACCAAAACTGCATGGACAGTGGACAGGGGAAGTGGGGGCCACCACACCCACTATTTCAGACCTCTAACCATACTTTGGCAGGCCGTACTTTGGAGTGTAGTGGGAAGGGTTTGTACTCTAGGCATGGGGGGTGGGAGGGGATGGGTGAGGGAGATGGGGGTGGGGAATGGGGGGTTGGGCGGTGGATCAGAGGTAAGACTGAAAGTCCACCACCGAGGCTGATTGAATTGTCTCAGGTGGGAGCTTATTGAACTTCTTGGTGGTGCGGTGGAAGAAGGAGTATTTACGATAATTTCAGCAGCCGGACTCCATGGCGGACTGGTGTCCATGAAAGTGCCGAGTGGCGTATCCAGTTTTCAGGAGTCTTGGCGCATGGTTGGTCTCGATCGTGATGTCGCCATGGTGATACTTGCCGCATACCACCCCAAAGGCCAAGTACGGGAAGCCCTGGGTGGACTACAGTCTAAAGCACTCGTCCGTGCCATGCCACCATCTTTTGTGCTGTCCTCGATGAGGCGACCTGTATGGATCCAGTAGTTTCTGCGAAGTTGGCGCTGGACTTGGCGCTTCAGCTCTTTAAGTTCCTGAAGTTGTCCTGGGTCGCCAGAGACTTTTTCCACCTCTTGTAGGCTCTGTCTCTCTTACGGATGAGTGCTTTAGACCTGTAGTCCACCCAGGGCTTCCCGTACTTGGCCTTTGGGGTGGTATGCGGGATATGGGAGTGGACGGGACATTAAGAAACTTGAAACTATCGGTAGGGTCTAATTGAAAATATCCGGCATTTAAATTATCAGTGTTCAAAGTACCTTATTTGCACAGTTTGATGGTGGAAGGGAAGGATACTGCAGTCTTTCAATCATGGCTCACTCGCGTCGTACAGGTAAAGGGACAAAAGTCTGTCCCCTCTAATGGCGGACAGATTTGAAGCGGTTGTTTCCATTAGATTATCTAGCCAATATTTCAGTGTTGGTGACATGTTCGTGTACCGAAAAGCACTGACGTCACTTTCACAAGTCTACTCTTCCGTGTGAAGTACAGAAAATCGTTAACTGTCGTTCGGTGCTTCGGTCTGCTGTTAAATCTGGCATGGTATCGGCAAAACAAACAGCTCACAGAGGAGACGAAAAAAATACATTGTGTCGTTGATAGACCAGGGGGGTTCAGGTGATTGAGGTGGCAGATGTGTTCAACTTGAACAGGTCAACCGTCGGGAAAGTTTACAAGAGCTATTGTGACAGAAAAACAGTAGAAAACAAACCTAGGAGTGGTAGGCCCAGAGTATTCATAAACAGGTGCGTGTCTGCACTGTCAACGATCGTAAAACGGAACAGATCTGCCACAGTGTCTGAAATTTCAGCCGAATTCCGTGCATCAGCCTCCGTTGAAGTCAGCCAAAAAACAATCAAGCGAATTCTGCGTGGGACTTGGCTATTCAAAGCACCCCCAGTGAAGAACTAGTCATCAAGGAAGCAAACAGAAAGGAGGGAAAAGGGTCAAAATGACAAGAATGTGGTAGCTGGTCCTTTGGATGAGATTTTTATCCCGTTTCGGGCCCTAGGCCCTTCTTCCTGGGGAGAAAAGTAAAGAATGAAGAAGAGAAGAGAGCAAAACCAACACAGAGGTGAAACTAACAAGATGCAAAGCATACAAATGTACTCTCAGTTTTATCTTGAATACGCGTGAGATATTCCAAAAAGAGGAAAACCGTTTTGGGCCGTTGTAGCTGTAAGTAACGGCTATAACGGCAAAATCGGCCATCATCAGTGACCCATAATGAACATACTTACAGATTTTCAGAAAGATCGGCCAAGTACTTTCTGAGATATGCCATAAAAAGAAAAAGCGTTATGGGCTTTTATAGCCGTTAGTAATGGCTATAACGGTAAAATAAAACATTGGGCATCATCCCTGATCCATAATGAACATACATACAAATTTTCAGAAAGATCAGCCAAGTACTTTGTGAGACTTTTATTTCATAAAGAATAAAAAAAACTGTTATGGTCCGTTTTAGCCCTTAGTAACGGCTATAACGGTAAAAATAAAACATCGGGCATCATCTGTGACCCATAATGAACATACCTACAAATTTTTAGAAAGATCGGCCAAGTACTTTCTGACATCCCATAAAGAAGAAAAACCGTAATGGGGCCGTTACAGTCGTTAGTAACGGCTATAAAGGTAAAATAAAACATCGGGCATCATCCATGACCCATAATGAACACACCTACAAATTTTCAGAAAGTTCGGCCCAGTAGTTTCGTCTGGAGCGAGTGGAACACATTTTGACCATGGACAGACACACCACACACACACACACACACACACACACACACACACACACACACACACACACACACACAGAGCATTTCTTCGTTCCCACTGTAAAGTACTCCCTGTGCTATAAGAACTGGGACTACAAAAACAGTGAGGAGAAATCAAGAAGAAACAAGATGCAAAGCATATAAACGTACTCGTTTATCCTGAATATGCGTGATGTATTCCATAAAGAGGAAAAACCGTCTTGGGCCGGTGTAACCGTTAGTAATGGCTATTCTGGTAAACATCAGCCATCATCTGTGACCTGTAATGAACATACTTACAAATTTTCAGAAAGATCGGCCAAGAACTTTCTGAGATTTTCCATCAAGAAGAAAACCATAATGGGCCATTAGTAACGGCTGTAACGGTAAACTTAAAAATCGGGCATCATCCGTGACCCATAATGAACATACCTACACATTTTCAGAAATATCAGCCACGAACTTCTGAGATATTCCATGAAGAAGAAAAACCGTTATGGGCCGCGCCGTTATAGCTGTTAGTAACGGCTATAACAGTAAACTAAAACATTGCGCATCATGTGTGACAAATAATGAACATACCTACAAATTTTCAGAAAGATCGGCCACGTGCTTTCTGAGATATTCCAAAGAAAAGAAGAACCGTTATGGGCTGTTATAGCCGTTAGTAACGGCTATAACGGTAAACTAAAAGTCGGACATGTTCCGTGACCCATAATGAACATGCATGGTAATATTCACAAAGATCGGCCAAGTACTTTCTCAGATATTCCATGAAGAAGAAAAACCGTTACAGCCGTTAGTAAGGGATATAACGGTATACTAGAACATAGGGCATCATGCATGACCCATAATGAACATACCTAGAAATTTTCAGAAAGATCGACCAAGTACTTTCTGAGATTCCATAAAGAAGAAAAACCGTTACAGGCCGTTACAGCCGTTAGTAACAGCTATAACGGGGAAAACTAAATCGGACACCACCCGTGACCCATAATGAACGTACCTGCTCATTTTCATAAAGATCGGCCCAGTGCTTTCTGAGATATTCCATGAAGAAATAATCCGTTATAGCCATTAGTAACGGTTATAACGGTAAACTAAAACATGGGGCATTATTTGTAACCCATAATGAACATACCTACAAATTTTCAGAAAGATCGGCCCAGTACTTTTCTGAGATATTGCATAAAGAAGAAAAACCGTTACAGCCGTTTGCAACGGCTATAACGGGGTAAACTAAAACATGTGGCATCATCCTGACACATAATGAACTTACGTGCTAATTTTCACAAAGATCGGCCAAGTACTTTCTGAGATACTCCATAAGAAGAAAAAAACCGTTACAGCCATTAGTAACGGTTGTAGCGGTAAACTAAAACATCTGGCATGATGAAAATACCTACAAATTTTCAGAAAGATCGGCCCAGTAGTTTTGTCTGGAGCGAGTGGAAGACATTTTGACCACGGACGGTTGGACGACACACACACACACACACACACACACACACACACACACACACACACACACACACACACACACACACACACACACACACACACACACACACAGCATTTCTTCGTTCCCATTCTAAAGTACTCCCTGTTCTATAAACTGAGAGTACAACAAAAACGAAAAGGCAAAGAAGAAAAAGGTGAGCATTATTCACAAGGAGAAAGGGATGGTTGAACAGTTACTTAAAAAAAACAACAACAAACAAACAAACAAAAAAGAAAGAAAAAAAAAAAGATGCACAGCATGTAAACGTACTCCCAGTTTATCTTGAATACGCGTGGGATATTCCTTAAAAAGGAAAGTTTGTTTTGGGCCATAATAGCTGTTAGTAACGGATATAACGGTTAAATAAAACATTGGGCATCATCCATGAACCATAATGAACATACCTACACATTTTCAGAAATATCAGCCACGTACTTCTGAGATATTCCATGAAGAAGAAAAACCGTTATGGGCCGTTATAGCTGTTAGTAGGGCTATAACAGTAAACTAAAACATCGCGCATCATATGTGACCCATAATGAACATGCCTACAAATTTTCACAAAGATCGGCCACATACTTTCTTAGATATTAAAAAAAAACCCGTTATGCCGTTATAGCAGTTAATAACGGTTATAACGGTAAACTAAAACGTCAGGCATTATCCGTGACACATACTGAACATACATGCTAATTTTCACAAAGATCGGCCAAGTACTTTCTCAGATATTCCATTCCGTTACAGCCGTTAGTAACGGATATAACAGTACACTAAGACATCAGACGTCACCCGTGACCCATAATGAACATACCTACAAATTTTCAGAAAGATCGGCCAAGTACTTTCTGAGATATTCCATAAAGAAGAAACTGTCACAGCCGTTAGTAACGGCTATAATGGGAAAACTAAATCGGGCATTATCCGTGACCCATAATGAACACTACCAAATGTTCACAAAGATCGGCCAAGTACTTTCCGAGATATTCCATAAAGAAGAAAAATCGTTGCAGGCTTTTACAGCCATTAGTAACGGTTATAGCGGTAAACTAAAACATTGGGCATTATTAGTAACCCATAATGAACATACCTACAAATTTTCAGAAAGATCGGCCAAGTACTTTCTGAGATATTGCATAAAGAAGAAAACACCGTTACAGCCGTTTGCAACGGCTGTAACGGGGTAAACTAAAACATGGGGCATCATCCGTGACACATAATGAACATACATGCTAATTTTCACAAAGATCCAAAAAGTACTCTGAGATATTCCATAAAGAAGAAAAACCGTCACAGGCCGTTACAGCCATTAGTAACGGTTGTAGTGGTAAACTAAAACATCGGCATCATCCCGTGACCCATAATGAACATACCTACAAATTTTCACAAAGATCGGCACGGTAGTTTTGTCTGGAGCGAGTTGAAGACATTTTGACCATGGACGGACGAACGGACGGACACACACACACATACACACTCACACACACACACACACACACACACACACACACACACACACACACACACAGAGCATTTCTTCTTCGTTCCCATTCTAAAGTACTCCCTGTTCTATAAGAACTGGGAGTACAACAAAAACGAAAAGGGCAAAGAAGAAAAAGGTGAGCATTACTTACAAGGAGAAAGGGATGGTTGAACAGTTATCTAAAAAAAAAAAAAAAAAAAAAAAAAGATGCACAGCATATAAAAACGTACTCCCATTTTATCTTGAATACGCGCCAGATATTCCATAAAAAGGAAAAACCGTTTTGGGCCATTATGGCCGTTAGTAACGGGATATAACGGTAAAATAAAACATCGGGCATCGTCCGTGACCCATAATGAACATACCTACAAATTTTCAGAAAGATCGGCCAAGTACTTTATGAGATATTCCATAAAGAAGAAAAACAGTTATGGGCCATTATTCAATTAGTGACGAATATAACGGTAAAATAAACATAGGGCATCATCCGTGACCCATAATGAACATACCTACAAGTTTTCAGAAAGATTGGCCAAGTACTTTCTGATATATTCCATTAAGAAGAAAAACCGTTATGGGCTGTTACAGCCGTTAGTAACAGATATAACAGTAACATAAAACATGGGGCATCACATGTGACCCATAATGAGTACTACATACAAACTTTCAGAAGGATCAGCCAAGTACTTTATGATATATTCCATAAAGAAGAAAAACTGTTATGGGCTGTTATAGCCGTTAGTAACGGCTATAACGGTAAAATAAAACATCGGGCATCATCGGTGACCCATAATGAACGTACGTACAAACTTTCAGAAGGATCGGCCAAGTACTTTCAGAGATATTTCAAAAAGAAGAAAAACCGTTATAGCCGTTAGTAACGGATATAACGGTAAAATAAAATATCGGACATCATCCGTGACCCACAATGAACATCCGTACAAATTTTTAGAAAGATCGGCCAAGTACTTTCTGAGATATTCCATAAAAACCGTTATGAGCCGTTATAGCCATTAGTAATGGATATAACAGTAAAATTAAACATCGGGCGTCATCCGTGACCCATAATAAACATACGTACAAACTTTCAGAAAGATCGGTCAAGTCTTTCTGAGATTTCATAAAGAAGAAAACCGTTATGGGCCGTTATAGCCATTAGTAACGGATATAATGGTAAAATAAAACATCAGACATCATCCGTGACCCACAATGAACATCCATACAAATTTTCAGAAAGATCGGCCAAGTATTTTTCTGAGATATTCCATAAAGAAGAAAACTGTTATGGGCCGTTATAGCCATTAGTAACAGATATAACAGTAAAATTAAACATCGGGCATCATCCGTGACCCATTATGAACATACGTACATATTTTCAGAAGGATTGGCTAAGTTCTTTCTGAGATATATTCCATAGAGAAGAAAAACAGTTCTGGGCCGTGATAGTCGTTAGTAACGGATATAACGGTAAAATAAAACGTCGGGCATCATCCGTGATCCATAATGAACATACATACAAATTTTAAGAAAAATCGGCCAAGTACTTTCTGTTATATTCCATAAAGAAGAAAAACCGTTACGGGCCATTATAGCCGTTAGTAACGGATATAACGGTGAAATTAAACATCAGGCATCATCCACGACCCCATAAGGAACATACCTACAAATTTTTAGAAAGATTGGCCTAGTAGTTTTGTCTGGAGCGAGTGGAACACATTTTGACCACTGACGGACGAACCGACGGACACACACACACACACACACACACACACACACACACACACACACACAGCGTTTCTTCGTTCCCATTCTAAAGTACTCCCTGTTCTATAAGAACTGGAAGTACAAAACGGGGAGGGGGGGGGGGGGGGGGGGGGGGGGGGGCGGTGGTGGTAAAAGAGAGGGGGAAAAGAAGGGCTGTGTTTTGCTTAAGGATGAAAAGGTGTAGCAGTGTGTGTATTGGTGTGTGCGTGCGTGAGTGTATGCATGTGCGTGCGTGCACAAGACAAACACGCGCGCGCGCGCATGCATGCATGCACGCACACATACCACTTCTTTCCAAACTGATTGAAAAAGTG
>JADBJO010000407.1:447500-465000 GCA_016801955.1 Conus betulinus
GTGAAAAAAACACCTGCTGGAATCAACTGACTGTTGCCTACCTCCACTCCCTCAAAGACTCTCTCCCAAGACGCTGTCAACATGTTTTGAGTCGAAAGGGCCACATTACAAGTACTAGGAAGTTCTGATCAGCCTTAAGGTAAGAATAACAAGTTTTCAGCAACAGGTGCCTGTGGGTAACCAGCGTCGGAAGTGCTGAAAGGGGACAGACGTTTGTCTCATGAGTGTTGTAGTAGTACGTCAGGTGCCGAGGAAGATGAAGGTCTGTGTAATCAGCAATGACGATGACAGCGCATGTTACTCCGCAGCCCAAAGCTGGAAGCACGCAGGTGCCCACAGATGACAAATCGATGTCTGAGTTTGGGACTGAGGAGGTTGAGGCCTAGTGTCGTCTGTTCTTTTCAGCAGTGAGATGCAGTCTTCTGTCCTCTTCGAAGGCAGCTGTTGCTTTGAAGGTGACGGGCCTCCAAGATGATCTGTCAGCAGCAAAGGTTTCGAGCTCGTGAGGCTGTTCTTAAGAGTATCTGTGTATCTCAGTTTGGGCCTTCCCTATCTGCGTGAGCCTTCCTTGACTTACCATATATCAAATGTCTAGAGATGCGGCTGTCGTCCATTCTGATGACGTGCCCAGTCCAGCGGAGCTGAGCCTTCAGTAACAGTGACTCAATGCTTGTCAAGCCAACTTTGTCCCAACACCTCTTGGTTTGTGACTTGTCCTGCCAGTGAATGCCCATAATCATCCGCAGCAATTGCATATGGAACTGTTCTAGACGCTTGATATGCTTTTGATACAGGGTTCACATTTCACAGGTCTGCTGGCATGTCCTTTTCCTCCCAGATGATCGAGAGGACGTCGTGGAAATCTCTGAAAGCTGTGGATCCAAGTGCTGTATACAATTCAGTAGGGATTCCATCTTTTTCCAGGCGCTTTTTGCAATTCATCTGCTTTATAGAAGTCCTGACTTCATCCCCACTAGGTGGTAGGTCTAGAGTCCACCTGTGTAGGTTTTCTGGGGCACCAGTGCCTGCTGGAACCACCTTTCTAGCCGTTGGACCTGATGGTCTCTTCTGCCCAGCCCGCCGGAACCAGTCTTTGCATGCGTAGGAAGATAAGCCCTAATTCGCCGAGGGTTTGAGAACCATCGGCTACGCTCACCTGGTTCTGCCGGCCAGTGGAAGCCCGTTGCCCAAAGTGTGGCCGCTGTTGCATGCAAACAGCTACGGGGAGCCATAGGTGAGAGTTGAGTGTCAGGTGGTGGCCAAAGTGGATGAAGTACCTTGAAGAGCACCACATGTTCCCCCATCAGAGGTACTACCCCTCCATGACACCCCATACACCCCATGGCTCACTCCCTTGATGTGTTGACTGCAACTGACGACAAAATGAGCAGCATTCTTTATACAGTCTCAGTCCGGTCAGTGTTGGATTGGATGTGATGGTCCCACGATGCCCAGGTATATTTTTGTAGGCCGTATGGTATAGTGAAGGGATTTATTAGAACCCCATTTGGGTGGCTAGAGCTGACCTTTAAACTGTTGTCTTATTCGCTTTAGATCATATAGAATTGATACGTTGATCACAGCCGAAATCACGGTCGATGGGGACGACATGGCTAGCAAAGGGATAAGTTTTGTAAAAGAGGGTTCGTGGGTGTTGTATCCTGTTTAGAAAATTCCTAAAACTGGGGAGGGTGGAGTCCTGGGTGGATGAGGGTGGGGGGTGGGAGGGGTTTCTTTCCCCAAAATGTTGTAGAAGCGGGAAGGAGCGTTTGGAGGGGAGGGGTTCCTCTTTTATCACAACTCC
This sequence comes from Conus betulinus, assembly GCA_016801955.1. Classification (NCBI taxonomy): domain Eukaryota; kingdom Metazoa; phylum Mollusca; class Gastropoda; order Neogastropoda; family Conidae; genus Conus; species Conus betulinus. The sequence continues at coordinate 449,305 of JADBJO010000407.1, forward strand.
AGGTGAGTTACATAAGAGGAGGGGGTGGGGATGAGTTTCAAACGGGGTCTAGGAGAAATGATCCGGAAAGAGGGGTATTCCTGGCACCCAGAACTAATCAACCCTCTCCCTCTGTCTGGCTGTGGAGGAGGTGGCGGTTGCTAAGGTGTGACCACAAAGCCCAACTGGGTGCTCGGTTGCAGCCTTCTTCCTGGTGATGGGGATGATACTGCATTTGCCAAGATGGAATGCCATGTCCCAGCTCTCTTCTAAATCTTCAACTAAGTTCAAGGCGTTGGAGATTTTACTGCAGCTGAGCATGGTTGTGGACGGCGGTGGAGAGGCGATAGCATTGTCTTAGATTACAGTTCTGCTGTTGAAGAGAGCTTTTTTTCAGGAGGTCATTCATATCAAAAACCATGGCGAAATTTCTGATTCAATGGCTGATCCCAGCTGGACTCCTGAACGCACACTGGCCAGATCCAGCCATGCACCATTGATCACCACTGTTTGCTTTTCTGTTCTTCAGGAATGCTCTGAACCATCTGTTGAACTGCTTTCTACACCATAGTGAGAGAGGTTGTGGACTATCAGGCGATGACAGACTTTACTAAACGCTTTTGCAAGTAAGTCCATTATAATGATGTCTGTTTTAATGTTTATCAGCTGCATATACGTTCTTTTGCCGCAACAGACGAACGAATATAGTCCCTGAAACAAATGCGCTTTGACTCTTAAAGAACATGGTCGGACCTACGCCACGTATTTCACAGTTGTTATCATTCATTGCTGTACTAGTTTAGTACCGGAAAGACCGGACTTACGGGCTCTGTGGACTGGCTTCTCCCCTTGTCTTTCTCAAACTTGCTACTAGAACCAGAATCGAAAACTGTTCCCGGGATTGGCCTAAAGGGAGAAAAAGAATGAAGAATCCATCAACGCTAACCCATTCTCCACTGGAAAACCACAATGGACTATGTATTAGGAATAAGCGGAATTTCCGTGTGTCTGTGGGAGGAATTTTTTTTTTGCTGAACGCGCCAGGAAGGTCCACGAACATAAAAGGCCTACAGTAAGACTGATGAATGTACAGCATCACACTGCACAAGCAGTTTAAAACATCGGAAAAGCAAGGCAAGGACATCCACGCCGATTATCCAGACGAGAACTTTGTACAGGCTGTCGAAGCCAAACCCAGAAACTCGACTTGCCACTGCAAATGCGGAAGTGGAATGGGAGATATAAGATGCACTGTATGAAAATAGCACACACTGGAGCACAGACTAGAAACATTTAGAGACATAGTATTCAGAACGTATGGGGATGCTATCATGTATATAGTAAAACGGCCAAAAGTGAAGAACCTCCTAAAAAATATTGACACTAGCGAGAGAAAAGAGGAATTAAAAAAAAAAAATGACGCTGCCTCAGAAGCTGATAAGGAAGGGTTGGAGAGGCACTTGGAAGAACTGAGCACAGCACAGTGCCCTCAGCAGCACAGAATCAGCAAGAAGGAGACGGAGTGAAAAGAAGAAGAATACCCAAAATTGCTTTTCCAGAGCCTTCCTCTAGTTTGCCAGGAAACCGTTCGAGCTGCCAAAGTCAAGGGCACAGTGGACAAAGAAGATTTTTCGCATCATCTAAACCCCCCCCCCCCCCCCCCCCCCCCCCCCCCCCCCCCCCCCCCCCCCCCCCCAAAACAAACAACAAACAAACCTATCGAGCCTCAGAGCGAAGCACCGCTTGAAATCCAGGGGTTTGGTGTGGCCTGCAGTGCCAGATAAAAAATTCAGTGACAAACTACCAGCAGTGGATGAAATGAAAAAAAAAACGTTGTTAAGAAAACCAGAACCAAATCTTCGCCTGGACCTAATGGAATACCCCATCTGCTTATAAGAAATGTCCCAATGCCATTGAATAGTCCCATAAAATGATAAGATCAGCATGGAAGAAGTCGAAGATCAGCGACGAGTGGATGATAGCGAAAGAAAAAAACTCAAGTGACGTCAACCAGATTTGAACAGCATCACTTCTATTCATTGAGGGAAGAATTTCCTCTGTCACAGTAGCCACGCTGATTGAATACCCAACAGAAGATGAGAATTTGGATTTGTCAGTCCAGAAAGGAGGCAGCCTAGGCTTTTATGGCATTGTAGACTATGCCATAATAATTTAGGACACAATGCAAACGGCTAAGGCAGAGAAACGGGATCTCGACGTAGTATTGCTCGATCTGGCAAATGCATATGGATCAGTTCCTCACGAGATGATTCAACTGTCCCTTGAGATGCATCATGTGTCAAAATCATCCGATGAATGCTGAGAAAGTACTTTCATGGCTTTTTATAGAGGTTCTGCACAAAAGATTACACAGCAGACTGGAAGAATCTGAAAGCTGGCCTAGCAGTGTATCGTGCAGTTTCTCCAATACTAGTTGTGTCGGCAATGGAGGTTTATCTTGAAAGCTGCCATGGGCTGTACAGGTTCAGCAGACCTCGGGAATGGATACCAAATGCCCGTATAAAAGCCTTCATGGGTACATTTATTCCAAAAGTACTTTCCCCATTCCGTGTCATGAAAACTCTAGCACTGTCAGTTATTGTCCAGTTCAGATTCTTCCATTTTTGCAGAGTTGTCAAATGTTCAGTTACGTGTAGTGCTGTCGGTCTGTTCGTGTGTCTGTGCAGGTCTGTCTGAGTGTGTCGGTGTGTGTGTGTGTGTGCGCGCGCGCGCGCGCGCGCGTGTGTTTGTGTGTGCGGGCGCGGGCGCGTATGCAGCCTTTGTGCGTGTGTGTGTGCGTTGCTTACTCCTCTCTCTCTCTCTCTTTCTCTCTCTGTGTGTGTGTGTGTGTGTGTGTGTGTGTGTGTGTGTGTGTGTGTGTGTGTGTGTGTTTCCCTAGCATTTCTGTGTCCTTTCTTTTTCAAAATATCTTTTGACAGGCTATTCATGAAATGCAATCGTGTGTGTGTGTGTGTGCGCGCGCGCGCGCGCGTGCGCGCGTACGCTTCCAATTTCTATATTAGATATTCATCATGTCATTGAGTGATTTTAATTATGTGAGATGTTTGTGACTTGTTTATGTCTTGCTTAATATTTATGAAGTTTGCCTCTGTTTTCTTTTTATCTTTGGCATGAATACAGCTGTTTATTGTAGTTTATGCTTTTATTCACACTTTGTAAGCGCTTTGAGCTCATCAGAGATGGGGCGCATATAAAATTTCATTATTATTATTATTATTGTTATTATTATTATGGGTGACAGTGCTTTCCAATGAGAAAAATAAAAACACTCAAAACACTGAAAGGGTTAGACAAGTTAATTGCTTAATCCAGGGCGAATTTCAAACCAAAGAAACCACGAAGCCTTTCTCTGGAGTAACAAAAATAGCTGAAACAGTTACAGTCACTGTAGCCAACCAAGCCATTCCAATAGTATCAAAAGAACCATTCAAAAGGCTTAAAAGACGGCATGGTGACTCCTTCACTGACACAAGGAGGGGAAAGGAAACCAAGTAGAGAAGAACCATTCAAAAGGTTTGGATGTGTGATTTGACGACTCACTGAAGGACGCAAAGACGGGAAACGAAACTGAGTGGAAGAAAACCTGCAATGATGGACCAGCGTTGGCTGCCTTGCAAATACAAGGTCTGGAGTCTGGAGTTCGAGCTGATCCCGAAGTTTTTATGCCCTCTACTGATATACAATATCAGCACTGGCATGGTAGTATCAGTGGAAGCCAAAATCAGCAAATACACATGGAAATGGCCCGGTGCACCAACTGGTCTCACTGATGATGCCCTCTACAGCCGCTTAGCTTCCTCTAAAATCCGCCCCTGCGGACTACAAAGTAGGTAAAGCAAGGTTACTAACCATGCTTGAGGACTCCGGAGACAAGCTTGTGGGAAATTAGGGAGGTATTGGACGTGGCAAAGGAAAAACTCAAGATTGAGGAATAACAGGACACACACAGACCGACAGACAGGGGTTTGGGTCAACAGAAATGAAGAGGTGGTCAAAGGAAGGAGGGAAAGCAAAGAGAAACATGAAAATGGAAGCATTGAAGAAGGAAGGGGTTGCCAAGAGAACCCAGAAAATGCGCCAGCAAGTCCAACAGTGGTATTGAACTGTGTGGGACAATGCACTTCAAGGAAGTCTCAACTGGAATGACGGATAGCACAAGGCACCACTTAGAATCAGCTTCATCCTAACTTCTTTAAACAGCCTCCTGCCCTCGAATTTAAAACTGGTGAAATGAGGGTAATCAGATGATCCAGCTTTCCACTTTGTCACGGCAAACAAACAGTGGAACATGTCCTGAGTTCATGCAGAGCAGGACTAGACCAAACGCTGATACAACCAAGTGCTTAAGGAGATCAAACATATGGTTAGCACTGCCAGGGGAAACATTACACCATCGCAATTTCCAATAAAGATGTTCTAAATGGCAGGAGGCCACAAATCATGGTCTGGGACAGCAGGTTTACTGGATGAGTAGATGACTGGAAATGCACAACAGACATACCAGAATGGGGAAAACCATCCAGAGATCGTCAGGAGTGGTATGAGACCAGATATTGTTTTCCTCTCAGGTCCGTGTAAACAAATGATTCTGGTCGAACTCACTGTTCTATGCGAAAACAGAATGGAGCAAGCTCACATCTACAAGACAGAGAAGTATGCCGGTCTAGTCTGCGGACTGAGAGAACCTGGTTTCCAGTTCAGAATCCTCGCCTTACAGGCTAAAGCAAGGGGATTTGTAGGCTCATACGCGTATGACCTCTAAAACAGGTTGGTTTTACTGTCATGAATCTTAAGGCCATCATATGCCAGTGAAGTGGTCACCAGATCCTGCACCATCAACAGCTCCACCACGTATGATACCAGAACAGTTGACCAGGCGTGGACATCGGTACCCGACCGGAGTCCGAAAGCCTTCAAGGAAATTGGTTCTGTAAAGTGACTTCCTTCTTCTGTCGATTTGATAGCATTGGCTGTTTCGGTTTCGTAAGACAATGCTGTCTGCACTCGATTAAGTCTCGCAGTTCGGTTTCGTTTCTCGGTTCAAAGTAATCTTTATTGTTAGTGGAAAGATGTTATTAATCTTAAGTCCATCATGTGCCCATGTCCATCCTAAAATGTACCCGATGATGTCATGTATAAGACCTGCCAAGAAAAGGGGAAAGTTCCCGCCCAGCAGAGGTCCTTGAGCCTCCCCATCCTTAGTTGGGTCATTGTAGATTAATCCCTGAGAATCTATCCAGTTGTATTCCAGGAGTTTGTGTTGTATGTCAGGTAGGTAGGATAATGTTAGCCACGCACAAACATGACATTTAGCTACTGGTAAAAAGAGGACCAGAACCCTAAAGGCAATGGCAGAGGCAGCTGGAAAGAGTGCTAACTGGATCTGGTCGAGAAGGAACAAAAATGAACATAGGCTTAAATTTCCTAAATAAGAACAGGCTTCCCATAGCAAAGTGGGTAAGACATGCCTCTAAATCTGACGCACGCCTTTTGACGCCCATCGATCCAAAACATGCGGGTTTGAATCTGGGCCAGCAGCGTCAGGGGAAAAAAAATGGCAGCAGACGGTCATCTGGGAGTCATGACCTGGACGCAGCCCAGCCCCTTAGAGTGCACTAAGTTCAGGGTTGAAACACTTGACGGGAGGGAGGTTTCTCTGAGAACTTTTGGCTGTCAAGCTCTCGTGAGAATTTCTCCATACTGATCTTTTGACTGTTGACAGAATTTCTGCTGCATGGAAGCCAGTGGGCGTTGGAAGGAGGGAGCAGAGGAGGGAAGAATGAGGGAAAGGGAGGAGGCTGACCTTGATGACGGGTGCATTTAGGTCATCTGCCAAATCTTGTGCATGAGATCCTCTTCTTAGTTTTTTTTTTCTTCTTCCATTTAGTCATTTACCTATGTATTTATCTAGAGTAACCCATGCGCTCTAACCCTTGCGCTCTGTGACTTCATGGTTTAGAAGAGTGTATGAACAAGTCCGCATGCAGGGACTCATTGATGAAACTGAAACAGGCTCGGGAGGATAAACGTAACTGCATTGGTAATCGTCTACCAGCCATTTTTCCTTTGACTGACAGCTTGCTCAGAGATGATGGGTAGCAAAGTTCATGGTTTTGTAGAAATGTCAGGTCACAAATTTCTCATTAAACCTCTTAAAAAAAACAAAGCTTTTTGTGCTAGATTAGGAGAAGCCGATCTTGTCTTTAGATTAGGAGAGGAGAGGAAAGAGGTGGAGGGAGGAGGTAGAGCGAGGACTAGGGAGAGGGAGGGACGGAGAAAGGGTAAGAGGCAAGATAAATGCCCTCAGGCAGAGAGGAGGGAGAAAATTAGCAAGACTTGTGGCTCGTGTTCCTGAGTCGTTGGTTAGCTGAAGTAACTCATTTTTTTAAAGAAGAGGCAAGCAGACAACAGGAAAATGACGAGAGGATGGGGATGTGTGAGGGAGATGGCAGGTAACGTGACGTAGATTGTGCTTGTTTAGAATAATAACCGCAAGAACACCCCAAAATCCAATAGTTTCACAGACTGCAATGTGCTTCAAGGCTTGCCAGGACTTTCCTTGTGATCTATCCCCGCTCTCCTTTGTTTCTTCTCTTTTTTATGAGGTTTGTGATAGACTTTACATCAATTCAGGTTGTAGGCAATGTGCAGTTGTGGATCGATGCTTTTTTGCTTTTGGTAGCTAACGACTGGAACACAGAAAAGACTATTAAAAAAAAAAATAAAAAAAATAAAGGAGAAAGAGATTTGGACATCAGGTGCCCACCTGTCGTAGAAAAAGGCTGACCGTGCAGCACTGTATGCGAAACTGCGGGGAGTCCAATGCTTGTTAGCCCCCCAACCTGGAGGAGTACCACCGGGCATAAGTTTGCATCTCCGGCAATTAAAACATCTTTCAGGGGACCCTTCAGTGTTCAAAATATACATAAAAAAATTTCAGCGACGCTTCTTACTCTGTCCGCTCTCCATTCCCCGTTTGCATGCTAGCACAGTTCCCACGAGAAAGAGCCACCCCCTCCCTCCATTGCTTTCCCAATTGTGAGGTTGTTCAGTCAGTTCGTGTATAGAAGGTAGGAAGGGCAGTGGTGATAGTGCCGCGCTGGAACTGGTGTGACGTGGTATGGGGTAGCTTTTAGCGCAGCTAGGCCTTGCACTCATAAAAATAATTGTCGGTTACCTGAAAGCATACATGTAAATCCAAAGAAAGATTCCGAAAAAGACTGCGTGTTCTCTCTCTCTCTCTCTCTCTCTCTCTCTCTCTCTCTCTCTCTCTCTCTCTGTGTGTGTGTGTGTGTGTGTGTGTGTGTGTGTGTGTGTGTGTGTGTGCTAATATCTACTGTATACTCTCTTTGTTTTCAATTCAATGTCATCCGCGATCTTTGAGCCTTGCTAGAATAATGAGATACTCAAAATGTCTGTATGATAAAGGCCTACTTTCTTCGAATGCCATGATTCGATGGATTTAAGACAGTGATTTAGGTAATGCGTTTTGTAACCTAGTATGATGTTTGTTTACATGATTAATGCCAGTTATTGGAATTTGTTTGTTATGTGTGCTCATTAAAAAAAAACAACTGCCCATTCAGGGCTGTTTCCAACGGTCAAATAATTGTAAAATCTTTCTGCTGCCCTGCGCATCCATATTCCCTTGGTAGATCCTTTGACTTCATTGTTTATAGTGTCATTTTGGTTCTGAAAATCTAGCCTATTTTTCCATCTTTGTACGTGTCTGGCTGTCTGACATCCAACGCTGTGTCCTTCTGCCTGTCCCTCCATCTAAATTACCTGTTTACCTCTTAATGTGTTATTTTCTTTCTTTGCGCTGGTCATAGAGGTGTGTGTGTGTGTGTGTGTGTGTGTGTGTGTGTGTGTGTGTGCGTGCGTGCGCGCGCGCGCGCTCTCTCTCATAGGCATAGGCGCCAGCAGAGAGGAAATTTTATCTGAGGTCATCATGAGAGTAGAGCATAAATGGCCTTAGAAGTTTAAACTTTTCCTTTTTTTTTTTTTGGCTGACTGATGAGGATGATAATACGGAAGTGTATTCTGATCTGAGTGCATGAAAGGGCTGTACGCTTACTTTTACAAAATATATAGGCGATATTGTTGCTTTGTAACTGTTAATTAGAATTCTACATGCTTTCAAACCTGTATTATGCTCATCTATCATTGCAGTCTTATAATTTATTTACTAACAGTACTGGCTAAAATGAGTAGATGTTTATTTGCAGAGTGTTTTTTTTTTTTTTTTTAATTTAGTTTTGTCTGACTATTCCTCGTCGTGGTATTGGTTAATAAACCAGAAAGAAATTGGATCTGGTGGAGAGTAGTTTGCATTCCAATGGGAAAAAAAGTGGTGTGTTTTTTGTTTTTTTTCACGGTGCATTTGATCCATGTGTCCGAGTGTTATTTAAATATGCCTCGAATTTGCCATCTTGGAAAACAACTGCAAGAAGTGGGGCATTTTTTTTTTATACACTCTCTCTCTCTCTCTCTCTCTCTCTCTCTCTCTCTCTCTCTCTCTCTCTCTCTCTCTGTATGTATGTAGGCCTATTCTTTTTATATGTTACTGGTAATAGAGAGGTCGCTTGGCATTTCTTTAAACCAATTCATGTGTTTTGAGCTTTATTTTTACTTTGCTTATTTTAAAGTCCTCTTTGCGTCAATGTTAATCGAGAACTGCAATACAGCTATAGCTTCTCATTTTACCTCCGCATGTAGCCTATGCTTATCTTTCAAAAGCTGTTTGTTTGAGAAACATGTTTTAGCTTGTTTGTTACGATGATTCCCTTTCCAGGTCCTTTGTTACGATTATTCCCTTTCCAGGGCCAGGGCTAGATGAAACAGCATGCACTCGCGTGTCTGTTACTCTTTGAAGTAAAGACTATCATCATCATCGTAGTGTTGTGGTCATCATCGTCATCATAATGATCATGATCATCATCATCATCATCATCATCATCATTATCACCACCATCATCATCGCCATCATCATCATCATCATCATCATCATCATCATCATCATCATCATCATCATCTTCTTCTTCTTTCTTCTTCTTCTCTCTCTCTCTCTCTCTCTCTCTCTCTCTCTCTCTCTCTCTCTCTCTCACTCTCACACACACACACACACACACACACACACACACACACACACACACACACACACACACACACACACACACACGAGTTAGCAATCTTTTCAAACGGGGCACATTTGATAAAACCTAAGCTTTCGCTGCAAACACTTTGTGTGTGTGTGTGTGTGTGTGTGTGTGTGTGTGTGTGTGTGTGTGTGTGTGTGTGTTCGCGCACGCGCGCACGCACTCGCTCATGAACGCAGAACCGCGCGCGCGCGTGCATGTGTGTGTTAACAAATTGGTAATGGGGGAGGCAAGTGCAGTCTAAAAATCCCTCCATCATCACAACAATGACATGGCAAAGATGTGTTTGTGTATTCAGTGGAGATTAAAACGAGTAAGTAACCTTTCCCAATGTGGACAAAAAAACTACTATTTAAACTTTCGCCACCAGGGCTTCTCCATGTATGTGTGTGTGTGTGCACGCGGGCGCGAGTGTGTGTGTGTGTGTGTGTGTGTGTGTGTGTGTGTGTGTGTGTGTGTGTGAGAGAGAGAGAGAGAGAATAGGAGAGAGAAGAGAGCGGAATGGCCTAAATCGAGTTGGCTTGTGTGATTTGCTTTTTCATGCTCTATCAGTTGCATGATGTATTGCTGGCTTGACTTCGCCATCTTTTGTGTCAGTTATCTCCTCCTAAATGAGGTTTTCGGCCTAAGTTACGAGTCTTGTCTTATATTTACACCGGCAGTTTTCCCGTCTCGCCTGTCTTTGTCACAAGACAAATAGCCAGCCGAGCTGGGTAGCTTCATTCCCCTGTCCAGGCGGGAGCTATCATGTTTTATTGTGATGTTCTGCACTGGCAGCCTGCCAAGGCTCCTGATGAGCTGCAATAGACCGGTCTGTCAGATTATCAAACCATCGTATACTCTGATCGAGCCATGAGCGAACGTTGATTCGACAGGGACTCTTATAGCTGAATTGTAGTGCCTTGTCGGGGTGACATTACATCATGTTGTATATTGGCCCCGTGGTGTGTGTGTGTGTGTGTGTGTGTGTGTGTGTGTGTGTGTGTGTGTGTGTGTGTGTACATTATTGGTAAAATTAAAATTATTTAGAAACTCACAGATAGTCTATTGGAAATCCACACATCTGTAAAGGTGGGTCATTTTTCTAATCTGAAGACGCTACGATGTCACATCACCATTGCTACCCGAACCTCAGTTTCTCTCTCTCCGAATGTAGTCTTCTTTTGCTCTGGTGAGCCGCTGCAGGGGATGGTGGCTGCTGGTGAGCTGCTGCAGGGGGGATGGTGCTGCTGCTGGTGAGCTGCTGCAGGGGATGGTGGCTGGCTGGTGAACTGCTGCAGGGGATGGTGCTGCAGGGGGCAGGGGATGGTGGCTGCTGGTGAGCTGCTGCAGGGGGCGGTGGCTGCTGGTGAGCTGCTGCAGGGGATGGTGGCTGCTGGTGAGCTGCTGCAGGGGATGGTGGCTGCTGGTGAGCTGCTGCAGGGACGGTGGCTGCTGGTGAGCTGCTGCAGGGGGCGGTGGCTGCTGGTGAGCTGCTGCAGGGGACGGTGGCTGCTGGTGAGCTGCTGCAGGGGGCGGTGGCTGCTGGTGAGCTGCTGCAGGGGGATGGCTGCTGGTGAGCTGCTGCTGGTGGTGGCTGCTGGTGCTGCTGCAGGGGACGGTGGCTGCTGGTGAGCTGCTGCAGGGGACGGTGGCTGCTGGTGAACTGCTGCAGGGGACGGTGGCTGCTGGTGAGCTGCTGCAGGGGGCGGTGGCTGCTGGTGAGCTGCTGCAGGGGGCGGTGGCTGCTGGTGAACTGCTGCTGCAGGGGGCGGTGGCTGCAGGTGAGCTGCTGCTGTGAGCTGCTGGGTGGCTGCTGGTGACTGCTGCAGGGGGGGCGGTGGCTGCTGGTGAGCTGCTGCAGGGGGCGGTGGCTGCTGGTGAGCTGCTGCAGGGGGCGGTGGCTGCTGGTGAGCTGCTGCAGGGGGCGGTGGCTGCTGTGAGCTGCTGCAGGGGGGGGCGGTGGCTGCTGGTGAGCTGCTGCAGGGGACGGTGGCTGCTGGTGAGCTGCTGCAGGGGACGGTGGCTGCTGGTGAGCTGCTGCAGGGGGGACGGTGGCTGCTGGTGAGCTGCTGCTGGGGGGGGGGTGGCTGCTGGTGAGCTGCTGCAGGGGGCGGTGGCTGCTGGTGAGCTGCTGCAGGGGGCGGTGGCTGCTGGTGAGCTGCTGCAGGGGGGCGGTGGCTGCTGGTGAGCTGCTGCAGGGGGGGTGGCTGCTGGTGAACTGCTGCGGTGGCTGCTGGTGAGGTGCTGCAGATGGGGGTGGCTGCTGGTGAGTTTGCTGCAGGGGGGTGATTGCCGCACTGCTCTGGATATTCACCATCTCACACAGTGTGCTAGCATCACGTAAGGCAGTGGGCTTTTTTTTTCTTTTTATTTCAGAATAAATATTTCCCATTTGAGTCTTCAGTGAATGATTTTCTTTCTTGAGAGTGTTAACTTGTTTGTCTAACTCAAAAAAATTTGTCTTGAGAGAATCAATTTGTGAATAGAGTAAGTCAGACTTTGAAGCCATTTGTGAGCGTAGGTCATTTTTAGCACAGACCTTTGCGTCCTCAATTTGTACAGGTATTGAACTTTTCAAGTCAGCAAGAGACAGCTGAAGATCAGTCACTGTATCCTTAAGTTGCTGAAATCTCTTGGCATAGAACGTCAGTGATGCTGTTTGTTTGGGATTCCTGTTTAGCCGGGGTGTGACACACAGGGTGCGTCTCCGAAGTTTGCGCAGGATTTGTGGGCGGCTCAACTTCACAGAGTGCACTGGGGTGGAGAGGACTTGGAATCTTCCTTCTAGCACAACAAGGACCGATGATCTGCCCCTGACTGCTTTAGATATGTCTGTGACTCTGGGATCAACTGTCCAGAGCCTGTGTCAGAACTGTCTAAGTCAGGAATGACTAGATGGTCAACTTCCGGATGGGGCGACGGGTCGACATGGCTGGCAGTGAATTGGTTGATAGTTGGTTGGGGGGTAGGAGGGAGGAGAACAAAACCCTCAATGCACAAGGTTTTCTCTTGGGTGACGTGCATTGGAGGTACAGAATAGGAGCCAGTGAATGAGACTCTGTCACAGTGTGGAACCTTGACTGAGGTGACTGTCATTGTTGGGGACTGTAACAAAAACACTGTCCGACACGGTACTTAAGAAGGTCAATGGAGTGCTCAGCACAGTCTTGGTCAGACAGACCACATCACCATGGACTAGGTAGGACTGAACGAGGTTTCTGATGACCTCACACTCCTCTGTGTCCCACTTTACACAGTCTTTACCCTGGCACAAGAAGGTACCAGCCTCCAGGCTGGACTTAAAATACAGGATTAGGGTCATTCGCTTGGATTTGGGCTGGTAGGTGTAGATACGTATGACCGTCTTTGCCAGAGAATCACCTGTTTCACTAACCACTAATAATGAAGGAAGGACGTGCTCTTCCTCATCATAGTCAGCAGTTTCTAGCTTGATGGAGTCGTTATTAATAGCACAGTATCTGTAGAGAAGCACATTACGCCGGACGATTAATTCGTTTTCACTGCACTAAAATCGCTTTTGATCCTTATCTAAAGTTGGTTTAAGTTTTTTTTTTTTTTCAAATTCGGCTTCATGCGCCTGTTGTATGTCCAGCGCCATGTCATTCATTGTGGTATTTGCACGTGGATACACAAGTTAAGTAACACACTCGTAAAAAACAACTCACTTCACACGGTTGCATTGCTGGTCTCTAGGGTGGGTCACCGTTTGTGTTCACATCATCAACAGGCAAGCAAAGTTTGTCACTTGAATGTCAATATAATTCATCCCTACTAAAAATAGCGCTGTCAAACAAAAACGTAGTCAAATGTAGGGCGCCTATGCTATCGCCGCTATTGGAAGACGTGTAAAAGTTCAAACTGAAATCAAAATATATTCTGACAGTGTTATCACACAACCAGGGATCGATCGATGACAGTACTTACATCATTCACTAAAGGAAACTATCACACATCCAGTCTTCTATGAATCACACACTGTACAGCCGGTGTAATTCAGTAATTTGGACAGACGATCAGCTGTTCAGCAGCTTCCGCTTTCGGCCATCTTGCTTGTCCCCTTCCAGTGTGTGCGTGTGTGTGTGTGTGTGTGCGTGCGCCCGCGCGTGTGCTGTGTGCGTGCGTGCGTGCGTGCGTGTGTGTCTGTGTGTGTATGTTTATGACTCGTGAACGCAGAATTGTGTGTGTGTGTGTGTGTGCGCGCGCGCGCGCGCGCGCGCGCGCGCGCGCGCGCGCGCGTGTGTGTGTGTGTGTGTGTGTGTCCTGCTTACATTTTTAGATGTTGAATTGTTAAAACTTGTAAAGCGCCTGTAGCCTGCGTTGTTAGGATGGGCGCTATAGAAATTGTCCTCATTATTATTATTATTATTATTATTATCATCATTAAGTACATAACCCCAACGTAGTACGCTTTCCGTGGACAGCATCTGTGAACTCCTGGCTTGCTGTCTCAACACCACTTCACGTTCCAAGGCAACTTCTACCAGCAGACCGCAGGAGCGGCCATGGGCTCTCCAGTCAGCCCCACTGTAGCCAACCTCTTCATGGAGGACTTCGAGGAGAAGGCCCTGGAGTCTTACCAGTCTCCTCCTCCCACGTTACTGGGGCGCTACGTGGACGACACCATGACCATCCTCAAGAGGGAGCTGTGGAAAGACTTCACTAACCATTTGAACAGTCAACACCCTGCTGTCAAATTCACTCGTGAGGTGGAGGAGAACAACTCGATTGCCATGCTAGACACACTCATTACACGGACAGAGGACAATCTCTCCTTCAGTATGTACCGCAAACCTACCGACACCGACCAGTACAAGCTCGGAGTGATATGCACCCTCACCCATCAGGCCAACACCATCTGTTCTACTCAGGATGCCAAAGACCAGGAAATGGAACACCTCAAACTGGTTCTCACCATCTCAGGCTATGAGAAGTGGGCGTGGAACATCTCGCTAGCAAGACAAGACACACCGCATCCTACCACCAAACAAGACCAAACCAGGCGTAAAGGACATGTCACCATCCCCTATGTCTGTGGTGTGACTGAAGCTTGAGCAGGAAGATCAGCAAAACTGGAGTCTCCGTACATCCCAAACCTATCAACACCATCCGCAGCCAGCTAGTCGCCCCGAGGACAAAACTGACAAACTGGACAAGTCTGGAGTGATCTACCAAATAGACTGTCGTGACTGTGAAGAGAACTATGTCGGGGAAACTGAGAGAAACCTTCAAAAATGCTTGACAGAACACAATAAGGAGTCATCACCAGTAGGCGCCCACCTACATGCCCAGCAGCATCAGTTTGATTATGACAACATCAGCGTTCTCGACCATGACAATAGATGGTTTCAGCGTGGGGTGAAGGAGGCTATCATATTGCCACCAACAACCGCTCACTCAACCGGGACCGGGGCAGACACACCTTGCCATCAGTGTACAACACCCTCGTTGTTCAGTCACATGGCCGGGGTTCGACCCGTGGTCGTGTGCACTGAACTCCCAGTTCACCCAGTCGCAACACCACCGCTGAAGAAGACCGACGGAGGTCTGTCGAAAGCTCCAAGGAAGTGCTTTTCCTAGCTGAGTGACCTGTTCAAATCCGGTAGTCGTTATTAAGCACATGCCTGTCAAGATTTGACCGGACTTGAGTTAATGGGAAGCATCTCATCTTCCTGTGACTGGGAAAAGATGGCCATACATGGTTATAAGCACCGACAGAAACTATCATTTGCCAATGTCTAATGCAAGAAACAGTTGACAACCAGTGTAGTCTGCGGCTAAGAATAAGAGGGTTTGTCTTGTAAACACACACACACTCCCCATTCTATTCATCCGATATCTCTGGAGTTGCTTTCCTTTTATGCAGTTTGTGGAAATACCATTGTGGTGAACATTAGTTTCATCTGAACTCTTGTGAGTAATGTTCAATTCCATGATATTTCCACGTTGCGTCCTGGATATGCATACTGTCTTGCCATTTTTTTTTCCGTTGGAGATCTGGACATATTGATAAATTAGGAAGTGTTTTATGAAAAAGAAATGAACGGCAAATGGTACATTGCACATTTCTCATTGTGCATGTTCACTAAAATGCAGTCGCACATAGGGGGAGGGGTGTGGGTGGGTGGACAGAAAATATAAGTGGAGGTAATAATGCATTCAGGATTTTTATTCTGAAAAGTTTGTGACTGGCCAGCACTGTGGATTCCAGTGACAGCACGTGTTCAGGGAGCATCTGGCAGTGGATTCCAACCGATTTGTTGCAAACAAAGAGAGTAATTTAAGGAAAAGGAAGGGATCTGGGAAGTTAAAACAATTCGGTTATATACATTTCCACTCAAAACATAACACTTGCACAAGGCTTGGCTCACCGGCATTTCTTTCAAGCGCTTAGACCCGGCACAAACACATGGAGGAACCCCACTCTCTTTCAGTGTTTCTGACAATAGCAATAAAAGGCACATATTTAGACACAAGCCAGATTTCCCCGCTATTGATTGGTTTCAGACTGGATATCAAAGCGTGTAACTGCAGATTG
>JADBJO010000407.1:470000-525000 GCA_016801955.1 Conus betulinus
AAAATTTTCAATTGATTTGGATCGAGCGACGATTTTTTCAAAAGAGTTTTCACAATGTTAATTTTGAAGTCATCAGGGACTGAACCATTCAGGAGAGACTTATGGAACATATTTGTGATGACAGGTTGTAGAGAGTCGAGATTTTCATAAAGAAGAGAAGTTGGGATAGGATCAAGTTCACATGATTTTTCTTTTCAGTTTTCTGGAGAATGTCTTTTACAAACTGAGTGGTAACCGGTTCAAATGTGGACAAAGCTGGGCCAGAATAAGTGGATGTTACTCATGAAGGACTAGCAGAAAGAAATGTATTATGGATAGTGACTATTTGTCTCGGAAAAAAAAATTGAAAAAGATATCACGTAGTTTTGAGGGATATACGTGAAATACAGCAGTCTTCGTTTTGCCCAGAATTTGGTTCATGTTGCGGTAGAGTCCCATACACATCCTGCTGGCTGAGATCTGAGTCGAGAAGAAACTAGTCTGAGCTTTTTGAACTTAGTCTGCAATGTTGTTTAACAAAGTTGTGCATCTGCTTATGAACAATGAGACCAGTGGAGCGCCAACGCCTCTCTGCCTGGCGACGTTTACGTTTTACGTTTTAACCCGGACAGTTGTGGTGCGAATGTGTTGTACCAAGGCGTGGCTCTGTCTTCCCTGACTTTAAGCTAATGGGAGGGGGGCGTGTCTGTCGAGCAGGCTGCTCAGAGAAAAGCTCAGATCGGGTAGAGACATATCAGATGATATTATGCAGTCTAATTCAGATTTGAATTTTGATTCATCAATCTTATGGACGGAGCGGATAAGTTTGGTAGTGCGGGGCATAACAGGTTTTCAACATTAAGTTCGCAGAGGACAGACACATGATCAGACGTAAGGTCATGGCATACCTTAGTGGACAGTACAATATTTCACGGCTAAAACGCAACACAACGTCTAGAATATGACCACGCACATGCGTGGGTTCAGTCACATATTGTACCAGATCAGACTTGTAAACAATGTCTCTAAATTTTGCTGCATTTGCATCTGTGTCGTCTTCGTAGTGAATATCGAAGACTAGATCAGATCGTTTGGGGTTTGTCTATCAACACATAAAATCAGATCGTTTGGTGTTTGTCTGTCAACATATAAAAATCTTTTCATGGCAAAACAGTGTAATTTTTTTCAGTTTCAAGCCCTGTTTCAAAGGCCCAAATCTGAGCAACATACTGAACTATTAGTTGAACTAGTGCATCAAACAAAAACATGTCAGCTGAACTGTTATCAAACTAGCACAAAACGTGTAATATACTCATAACTGCGCGTCTGCCTCTGCTCACAAGGTCTCGACGCGCGGAAATAAAGATGACTTTTGTAGAAAAATAACACGATACACGATATTTTATTTGTCCTCATAGAATACAAGGAAAATTTGTTTGTGGTGCCTTTATCAAAATTCACATATTACAACAAATTATAAACAAGTATATCAGTAAAAACATTCCACTCTTTGCACTGTGCTCAGTCATTCTTTGTCATTCATTTATCCATCTTGTGTCAGTCTGTACATATATATAAATATTAACACATGCACGCACGCATCCTACCACTCCTCCCCCACCCCCATCACCCCAGACACACACCACACCAATATAGAGTTACACGCACACACCCCGCAAAAACAGTGTCTCACACACACACACACACACACACACACACACACACACACACACACACACACACACACACAGAGGCACACTCATCACCACCGCAAACCACTATCACATATGCAATATTAACACAACACTTAAATAAACACTCCAACTGTAAAACAGAACGCTCCAAGATAAGCTCAAAGTTAAGTATAAAAAAGAAAGAAAACAAAAGCAATACCACCATTCAAAAGATCAATAAATTTGCAAAATGTTAAAAAAAAAAAAATAATAATAAATAAATACCCAGGTACTTATAAGCGTTTACAACTGATATTTTTGAACGACCGTAAAACCATTTTTCACATGATGCCAAAATAACCATTTTATATATATATATACTATAACATTTGTTTTTTTTTTTCCATATTTTACGTTTAACTCAGGTCTCCGAGCAGCAGAGTATAAACTATTTTGCTGTGTTTGTAAACCGGCAACAGTTTCAGATGACAGCACAATATTGTCTGCAAAAAGTAAAATGAATAATTCTGTCAATTCAAATGATACAGTATGCTTACTTTTTTCAATGATCTCAAGAGCTGACTGCTGATAAATAAGTAATATAAAACAAACATCCTCCTCTTTAACCGCCTGTGTACATAGAATATAATCACTGAACCTAGCGCCACACTTTATTTTGGGCTTTCATGTTTTCATACATACTTCTCACACAACTGTACCTCTCACCCTTTATACCATTTTCAAAAAGAATTGACCATAGCAATTTCCTAGAAATCGAGTCGAAAGCTTTTTCAAAATTAATGAAAGCAGCCTACAGTTTCCATCTATTACAAGCTGTTTTTGAACATCAAAGTGAACATATGATCTATTGTATTATAATCCTTTATGACGCCAGTTGATATTCACCGGTAATATTATTTATATCGATCCACTTTGATAATCTGTTATTTATTATGGAACCGTACAGCTTACTTGCTATACAACATACCGAAATTCTTCTGTAATTGTTAGGATCATTTACGTTCCCTTTTTTAATACAAAGAGAAAAGGATCGACCCAGACCAGTTTTCGGGATACATCTACTTATCAAACAAAACATTGAACGATTTCACACGAAAATGTATATCATTGCCTCCCAGATTTTGATAAAATCGCTTATCACCAGCAGGCCCTGCAGCTTTGCCAGTTTTCAACTTCTTTATTGCAACTAATATCTCGTGTTTATAGACAGGCCGACCTAAATACTCTACGTACTCGTCATCTTCTGACAACTGATTGGAATAAATGTCAGAATCAATGTCAACATCGCTTTCCAACACTTCTTTTAAATGCTCATACCATTGGTTAATCGTGATGCCATTATGATTATGCATACGCTTTTTCAGAATAGACTTGATATTACTGAACTCTCGCTAATTACTGACGCAGTTAATTACCATTTTCAAACAATGAATCATTAAATGTCTTTTTTTTCTTTCTGAGCAACAACTTTATTTAGTCTCTTCGCTGACACAATACATATAATGGTCGGTAGCATCCAGCGTTCTGGTACATATTCTCAATAATTTCGGCGGTTGAGGACAGTGCTTCTCCTGCACCACCCTGTATTGACATAAGGTGCAGGCACGCAAAGGGCATTCCATAAACACGTGAAGGGACATAATTGCTCGCTAGCAGATGCTATTGTGTAATGGCCACCGGATGTGAAAGGCGGTTGAGAACTGTACTTTTCTGGGTCCTACCCACACGTTCGGGTGTATCTTTTTCTTGTCTGCCCTTGGCAGACTCTGGGGAAAAGTCCAGTGACAGTGAGGACAGACTCGCTTACCGCAGGGAACGTCCTGTTGACAACGGGAAAGACTGTCCTGAGATTCTCTTTAGAGAGCACGTAAGACCTCATGGCAAAATCTTGGCCGTGTCGGGGTGTACTTTTATCACCTGTCAGCGGAACAGCAACGAGCGAGGCTACGGGATGCACACGGCAGTTGCTTGACAGTTGTTTTTTTTTTTTGTTTTTTGTTGTTGTTGTTGTTTGTTTTTTTTCCGATTGGCTCTGCAGTCATGAAATACGGGCTGGTACACCCATTGGAAGCTCCCGTGGAGGTTCTGTCCTGGTGCAGGATTACTCCGAGCTGGGTTTGTTCGGCGGTCGAGGACAGTACTTCTCTGGGTCCTACCCGCACCTTCGGATGTATCGTTTTCTTTTATATGACGGTCGGTAATATCCAGCGTTCTGGTACGTATTCTCAATAATTTCCTTACTTCTTGTCTCGTCATTTTACATTCTTTATCAGACCATTTATTCTGATGTCTTTTCACTGCAATATAAGTTTGACGTTTCATGGAGCCTTCAACACAATTTACAGCATCGTTAAACATTTTAAGTGTGACATCTACATCCACATCTAACATATCTGACGCATTCGACGATTGTAGTGCACATAATCTGAATTCATTACAGTACAAAAATATATTGCATTCTCACTCTTCCACACAAATTTTTCAACATACTCTGTACGATTAGAACATTTAGATTAGAATGCATCTATACGTTTTAAATTTACATTATCTTCTAAAGGCACATGATCAGATTCAATCCATTCACTCACACCAAATGTACATGATGAGTTTATAAAATCTAAAAGATCGCACGATGCAACAAAATAATCATCAACGCTTCAACAGTATCACCTATGTAGGTCAAATAAGCCCTCTCTGTCCCCAAGGCATACACCATTCAGTAGAAATTACCCCAAAGCAAAGCACATTTTCAGCAAGTATTTTCCATACAAATTATTACTCTATCCTTTGAGCATCCTTTTGTTTTGACTTGATGAAATTTATCAAAGCATGAAAACTGTTTAAATTCATCAGTAATATCTACAGATATTATATGCTGTTCTACCACTGAAATCACCGCACATTTGAACTGTGACATCATCATACGAGCAAACAGTATCCATCAAACATGTCTTCAATCTGGCTGACGCGGTTATCAATATTAGAGACGGCATAATATGGTGATCCATCTGAAAGAATATAGCGACACACATATAAAACATTGTTTGGTAGCTTGAACATTTTTTGTTTTATCAAAGACAAACATCAAAACATTATCCAAATTTTGAACGAAGTTTTCCCATGTATGTCATGAGTTTATTTCCGATTAAACAAATCACACCCCCTGATTGCCGTCCACGCTCAGTAAATTTCAGCGCAGGTTTGGCAAAGATCACGAGTGATCTGGAAAAATCATAGACTTAAATTCTTCAACAAAAGTTTCCACAAGGCAAACAAAATCAAAAGACGACACACAGTTGATAAAATCATGATCGAATTTTTTTAAGTAAGCCCCAACGTTCCAGTGCAGGAATGAATATATCTTACAATAGCTATACATGTTAGATGAGCCAACAGTGTGATGCCATACTTTTGGAACATTAGTACACATACAAACAATTTTATTATAATATTTACGTGACATTATAATAAAAACGTGTTATCATACTATTTACATGACATCAAGCCAGTCAGATAGATAAATCTGCTATTGGTAACCTGGATCCCAGTACTACCTGTCATAGGGTCGGATTGTTGGCGATTAAACCGGCACCCCCATCAGCTCTCAGGAGGATGGTGAGGAGTGTGGCTAGACACCCTGATGGAAATAAATAAAAGATCCATCATAGGGAGCCAACTTTGGAGAGCTATTCACGGTCATCAAGCTAAGGGAGTAAACCCTGACAAAAAATCCGGAGTGGAGCCCCTAAGGCGGTTGGATGGCAAACAGTCCCTCTGGCAGCTCCTGCGACCGCGTTGGCACCAAACTGTAACAACCCTGTTGTTCCTTTGGATCCGTCAGCGAGGTGTTGAGGGGGGACAAGCTTCATGGGCAACAGCCTGTCCTCCACATTACAATTATCGGGCTTATATCCGTCCATCCATCCACACTCACTCACTTGCCCATACGACCTGGAGAGGATACTCCAGCTTCACTACCTGCGTCAACACAACACGGAAAGCAGCAGATACCGGTTATAAGTCAGCGCTTAATTGGCGTAGAGCGTGGCGCTTGGGGTTGCTTCCGACAGTGGGAGTGATCTTCACGTCTCGCTGGACAGCTGCTATCCGCCTAAGCTGGGCAGCCCCCAGCCAATAAGGTGCTGTCCCGCCACGACCTGCCTTCTTCATTGGGTGCATGGAGATTAGGAGGAGAACATCCGATAAGCAGGTCGTAAACTACCGCACCAGGCAACAAGAACACTTCAAGAAATGTATCATTGTAAAAAACTGGGTGTTGAAATGTCCGGACAATGATGTATGGGCTTTCTCAGGACCTTCAAGACATCAGCAACGCTAGAAAAACAGCTGTCATAAGCAATGAATTCAAGAGATTGAATGTGAACATCGCCAACCTGCAGGAAACACGGCTGCCTGACACAGGCACACTGAAGGAGAGGGACTACACCTTCTTCCGGCAAAGAAAGAGCTCTAGCATCCCAAGAGGTATGGAGTAGGCTTTGCAGTAAAGAACAGCCTGCTAAGTATGATAGAACCAGGCAGTGGCGGCTCAGAGAGCGACTCTGACTCTACGCCTCTCAACACCACCGGGGGTCTTGTCACCCTTGTCAGCGTATATGCTCCCACTCTGTCTGCCACTCTGGATGCCAAGGATGAGATCTACGCAAATCTCACATCTACCATAAGGAACATCCACAGCACAGAACAACTTGTTCTTCTGGGCAACTTCAATGCCAGAGTGGGTGCAGACAACGACTCGTGGCCCTCTTGCCTTGGCTCCTTCAGAGTAGGGAAAATGAATGATGAGAACGGACAGCGACTGCTCGAGTTTTGTGCCTGTCACGAACTGTGCTTAGCTAATTCCTTCATCAAGACAAAGCCTTAACACAAAGCTTCCTGGAGACATCCGCGCTCAAAGCATTGGCACCAACTGGATCTGATCCTTGTAAGACGCTCCGCTGTCAAAAATCTTCTCTACACTCGCTTTTACCACAGCGCGGACTGCAACACAGACGCTCCCTGCTATGCTGCAGGATCAGGCTTCAACCAAAGAACTTAAACTGCTCAAAGAAACAAGCGAGCTTCCGCATCGATGACAGTAAGATTTCTCAGCCAGATCTTGTGGAACAGTTTGCCGAGGCATATGACAGAGAATATGATGCTTTGCTGCCCGGAGAGACTCTGCCACAGAGAGATGGAAAACTTTACGAGACACATTGCACCGCACTGCCCTGGCTCCTTTGGGAAGAAAACTTCGAAGTCTCACAACTGGTTTGAGGCCAAATCGTTAGAAATGCCTCCCGTTTTGAGGCCAAGCGCACCGCACTCACTGAGTACAAACGGTCACCCAACGAGAAGAACATGCAGATCCTCAGCATGGTTAAGCTAAATGCCAGGCACTGTGCCAGTGAATACTGGACAGAGCTCAGCGAGGAGATACAGACAGCCGCTGCAAGAGACAACATCAGAGGGATGTATGGCGGCATCAAGAAGGCATTCAGACTAACGCAGAGCAAGACGGCTCCCCTCAGACCTCCACTGGGGAAGTGATTAATGACCCCAGCCAGCAGATGGAGAGATGGGTGGAATATTACTCCGACCTCTACTCTACTCCAGAGAGAACACAGTGACCTCCTCAGCCCTTGATGCCATCAAGTGCATGCCAGTCATGGAAGAGCTTGACGTAGAGCCGACCGTGGACGAACACAGCAAGGCCATTGACAGCCTGGTATCAGGCAGTGCACCTGGCAATGACGGCATTCCTCCAGACGTCATTAAACACTGCAAGACTGCCCTTCTGCACCCTTTACACGCAGTCTTCTGTCAGTGCTGGAATGAGGGAGGCGTGCCGCAGGATATGAGGGAAGATGGTCACCCTGTACAAAAGCAAGGGCGAGAGAAGCGACTGCCAAAACTACAAAGGCATCTCTCTTCTTAGCATCGTCGTCGGCAAAGTCTACACTCGAATCCTCCTGAACCGCCTGCAGAAGCTGGCATAACGTGTCTAACCAGAATCACACAGTGTGTTTTCGAGCAGAGAGATCTACGGTAGACATAGTCTTCTCCTTCGCCAACTCCAGGAGAAGTGGAGAGAGTAACAGATGCCCCTGTGTGTCGTATTCATCGACCTCACCAAGGCCTTCGACCTAGTGAGCAGAGATGGTCTTTTCAGGGCTCTCCGAAAGATCGGCTGCACCTCCCCCCCCCCTCCCCGCCCTCAAACTGCACAGCTTAATTGAGTCTTACCACTCAAATATGAAAGGGACTGTGCAGTTAATGACAACCTCTCCAAGCCCTTCGACATACGCAGCAGTGTCAAACAAAGTTGTGTCCCTGCCCCGACCGTCTTTTGGGATCTTCTTTGCTCTCCTCCTCAGGCATGCGTTCAGCACACCTCAGGAGGGGATCTACCTGCGGACCAGATCAGATGGCAGGCTTTTCAATCTCGCCCGCCTGAGTAAGGAAAAAGGTCAGCGAAGCTCTCATCAAAGATATGCTGTTTAGATGATGCCACTGTTGCGACCCACACCTAGAGGGAATTCAGTCACTGGTGTACTGCTTCTCCCAGGCCTGCAAAGACTAGTCTGACTATCAGCCTAAAGAAGACAAATGTCCTGGGTGAAGACACGCTGTCACCACAAGCCATCACCATTGATGACTATGAACTTGATGCCATCCATCCATCAGTTCACTGACCTTGGGTCAACCATCACCGATAACCTCTCCCTTGACACTGAGATCGACAAGAAGATCGGAAAGACAGCCACAACACTTGCTCGCCTCACACAGAAGGTGTGGACAAACCCCAAAGCTTACCACAAAGACAAAGATGGCTATGTATAACGCATACGTTCTCAGCACCTGAGAAATGCATCACCCATGGCTGTGTGACATAGATCACCCATGCTCGCCAGGAGAAAAGGCTCAATTCCTTCCACCTCAGAGCCCCCGGCGTATACTCGGCATCCCGTGGCAAGACAGGGTGACAAACACAGAAGTCCTGTCTCGCGCTGGCCTCCCTATCATCATATATACGCTGCCGAGACAGCGTCGGCTGCACTGGCTGGGCCATTTTCGTCGCATTTAGGATGGTCGCATCTGAAAAGACGTTCACTATGGAGAGCTTGCTGCAGGGCAGGGAAGCATTGGCCGCCCACACTGAGATACATAGACGTTTTGCAAAAGAGACATGAAGGCGCTTGAGATCAATACTGAGTCCTGGGAGGACCATGCAGCAGACCGCAACAGCTGGAGAAGCACTCTCAAGATACACCTGCAGATTGGCGAAGACAAACTGACAGCTGCTGCAGCAGAAAAACGAGCCCGCAGAAAGAGGATGACAGCCAACAAACCAGTGTCAACATACAGATGTGACCATTGAGCCAGAGACTGACACTCTCATATCGGTCTCTACAGCCACAGGCGACGCTGCTCGGGGCGAGCAGACAGCAAGGACAGATATAAATCTTTGGTCGGATTTACTCTATCCATGGTCAGCTATGACCAATGGAGGCCTACTACTTTACATGAATAAACGCCTGATTATTTGCCAGTGCATTCATACTGACATCAGTGACACAACCAGATGACGATGTAGCTGGCATACAGGACCGTAAAAAAGCTCCGTGTCAAATCTCCGAAGTTCATTTGCACGTGCTCAACAGAGTTCAGCCAACTCTGTTCCCGTACCCAGTGTTAACATTTCCTTGTCTGTCCTCGATTTTCTCCTAGTTTATCGGAGACTGACACACGAATACTAACCCCAGGCCGGCTGTGTCCCAAGGGTGCTTCAACCAAAACACCATAATCAATAAGAACAAACCTTCTGCCGTCAATGAGCAGGTGGTCATAAATCATTGTGCCTTTTTTTTTCCCTGGTTCCTGGCTGCAGTAAGATGAGGGGGAAAGTTTCTTCCTAATTGTGTCCTACCCGTTTAGAAAAATCTCACCAATGAACATGCTGCTAACTTATATTTTGCCTTCAGTAGCGCTACCTTCTCCTGGTGAAAGGTATATTGAGCTATAATTGGCGAATTTTCTTTTGAATTTAAACGACGTGCCTTGTCAAAGGAAAATTCATCAGCAAGTTCCAAATGGTCTGTAATCATGTCCTTTAAGAGATTTTCACAATCTTCTGCAGTCTCGTTTCTGTCTCCTTTGAAGCTGTGAACGATATACCTTTGGACCGACCTTCTAAGTCGTCAGTTTTCAGTTCTAAACGGTTCAATCTGTCTCTTAGTTCTTTGTATGAGACCGTCAGTTCACTAATCGCTTGTCTAAGATCTTTTACTTCGTTTCCAAGAGCCTGAACTTAATATTTTTTATCAGAAAAAAAAAAGATTCTTTTATTTCCCTCATATCTTGTCTCACATCATTGAAACTGTCTCTCAGTGAAGACAACATTGTCATTAAGTCGGCCGATGTCGGTTCCTGGCCGCTTACACTTTGCCGTCTGTCCGTCTGAGTTCTGTCCCCTAGTTCATCAGAACACGTGTCCAAAGTTACTCTCCTGGATCCACCGGAACTCGTGAGATGCGTCTGCTTGCAAGTGATCTGCTTTCGAGGTCCAGGATTCGGCTCCACATCTCCACTTTGCTTCAGGAGACTACTGAAGAGAATTACCGTGAGGGTCAAATCCAGCCACGACACCGTCTGTTCGGCTCCTCGGTTTTAATGTCGGACGTCGTAATTCAGCTTTCTTCTTGGCTCTACGCAGTATGAAGGCGATGAAAATATCAGCAAAATTTCCACATCTTGTCCTGTTCAGCAGAGGTGCTGCGGGTATGGTACTGGTTAAGTCGCAGGGACGGGGACAGTAACATACAGGGGCACAATAAACCTGAAACGCTGGGACAACACATCTTACTTCATTCAGTGTGTACGGAGAGCAGCCCCCCCCCCCCCCCCCCCCCCCCCCACCGGGACGAGCGCGGGAGGAGGAGGGGAGGAGGAGGGAAGAAGGAGGGGAGAGAAAGAGAGAGAGAGAGAGAGGGAGCGAGACAGAGGGAGAGAGAGACAGAGAGAGGGAGAGACAGAGAGAGAAAAGAGAAAGAGAGACAGACAGACAGACCAAGAAGAATGTAGCAAAGGGGAAACGTGTGGGAGAGGAACGAACAGAGAGAAAAAACAGCGGAAGACTAAATGAGAGAGAGAGAGAGAGAGAGAGAGAGAGAGAGAGAGAGAGACAGACAGACAGACAGACAGACAGACAGGTAGGCAGGCAGGCAGACAGACAGAGACGGTGAGACGGAAGCAGAGAGAGAGAGAGAGAGATGAGAAGGAGGAGGTAGTGGAGGAAGATGATGGTGATGATGATAATGACGCCGACGACAGCGATGATAATGATATACTTTAAGGAGTGCATGCTTTTTTCATCCGGTCCTTGCATGGAAAGGGAATTTGCGTGATAAGCATAAAAAAAAAAAAAGTAATCAACCAGAAAATGTTTTATAAATAAGCATACATGCAGAAATTAAGTAAGCTGAGAAAAGCAAGAAAAAGAAAGTGAATTGATAAAAAGAATACGGAGCGACCAATCTATCAGCATTAAGACATTAAAAGAATACAGAGAGAGAGAGAGAGAGAGAGAGAGAGAGAGAGAGAGAGAGAGAGAGAGAGAGAGAGAACTGGTAAATCGATACTTCCCATCTTAAAAGAGAAAAAAAAGAAGAAAAATTAAAAGAAAACAAAACAAACAAACAACGCGGCTGCTCTCACCACGGAATATCGCAATTTGCGATGTTCCATGGGGGCGCCTTGCGTCCACGTTTTGTCGCAATGCGCGTGGCGAAAGGAAGAGCTTTAAGTCGTGATGCGAAATGTGTAAGCATACAATCTTAAGAGGCGATGTCATTATGACCAACGACACTATCCATGAATCTGCCGGCACGGAAGATCTTGACAAGACACCACTGTGGCATGAGAGTGAAGGGGAGTTAAAACAGATGCTGCTATGCAAACAGAACATGAAGACTCAGACCGGTTTGAAAGAATTTGTCAATACGTTTATGATGACTGATGGGGATTATGAATCAGTAATGTCATCCATTTTATTTGAAACTTCATGACAGGGATGTGAACTTACTCTCCGCATACTGTTATCGTGGACCATAGTGCTGTTCCAGCTCAAGAGACACATACCCCTGCAAAGTCGCTAATAAAGGGAATGTGGGTACGACTGGCAATGACGTGTCTATAGAGTGGATAGCAGTAAAACTGGGCAGGCCTCGGTCTGAGCTCAACATTCGCATTATAACGCATAGCACTATGGCTTCTTGATGGTGTCGAGCCCACACAGAATTTAAGGTGGCCCGTGCTGCAAATGTAACCCTGATAGTTTATTCTATTCAGGCAGTCTACGTTTTATGGAGGCACAAAGATGGAACAAAGGTTTCGTATGGCTGATTGGAAAGGCCGAGGCAGCAGAATGGGACTCTGTCAGGCAGGATACGTTGTCTCTGGTCATGGAATGGGGAGTATCGATTTTCTGTCCATGTCCCTCTTGGAGGGTTTCTTTCAAATCAACGCGCTCTCTTTCATCTCACGCACACACTCAACAGAGTGGGGCTCATGAATATTATGCCTGTTCAATGAAGAGATATTGACCTACTTTCAGTCCAGGCCTGTCAGCTGAATTAACCACCCAGCAGATATCAGTGAGAGATGTCTTTCAGGCTTCACAGAGGAATACCTTTATAACGTCATGTGCGGAGTGCGATGTGGTATGGTGTTCAGACCCCAAACCCTTGGGTATACAAATGTAATATGTAAATGTACTGCCGCATTGTGTAACTGCTCGTTCGTGTGTATGTGTGCACCATTGTGGGTCTCTCTCTCTCTCTCTCTCTCTCTCTCTCTCTCTTGTTTGTTCTGTCGCAGCCCCACCAAGGCGGTACACAGGGAGCAGTCAATATCAAGTCATCGTGAAGCAAGTCACAAGAAGAGACACGATGTTGCTTCCAGTCTCTCTCTCTCTCTCTCTCTCTCTCTCTGAATGTGAACACTTTCAGATGATGTCAGCGGAAGGTAAGAGGGACGTGCATGTTCAGTGATCTTGTGGTCACAGGATTTTCAATACAAACTGCTGTGTTCACTGTACTGGGGTACATCTGTGGGCAGAATTCAAATGGCCGAGAGGCAGGGAAATGGGGACGAGAGGAGGAAAGAGAAAGAATAGAATGCGTACTGCTAGTATTGTGTTTGAAATTGAAGGAGGATGGATAAGAGAAGGAGGTAAACTGTTAATGTTGGTGCGTGGAAAGGAAGAAGGAAGGGGGAGAATAAGGTGCACACTGTTATGTTGGTTATTTGAAGGGAAGACGGTGTGGCGCACAGGGGAGGAAAGAGAGAACTTTGAGCGGGAATCTGAAAACTGATGCATCACAACATTCCTTGACGCAGCAAAAATCATTTTCAATTTGTTCGAAAACACATAAAATATCTTCATTTCGCACGTATCACATTATTATCATTAACCTACAGTGTAACATTTTTGTGCAGGTACCGTTCCATGACAGCAGGCTGTTGAGCCGCCTTGATGGATGCTTGGACAGTCAGGGGTGTCCAAGCCCTCTGCAGTCAGTCAGGTGCCACTGGGTAACAAAGCCAGTCCATACGCTTTTCAATCAGAACTTTGTGCTCTTTGTCTGGGACATCCATCTTCCACTGTGTCGTGTAGGATGTCTAAATAAGGAAGTTATGGCGAAATGCACGCATGCACACGGCAAGCTCACAACACAGTATAAAGGCGAGTGCAGGTCCGTGTCTCGCAATATAGTACTGCCTTGCTGTGTGATGAAGGCATTTCTCTCACGTTCTTTGTATGTTGGGCGAGAATCCGTTCTAAGTGCTCATTCTCGAAGTATTGTTCATGCGCTCTTTTATTAAACTAATGTCCATGCTAATTGTGGACCGGAGGTATAAGAAGTGGTCCACATCTCTCGGTGTTTGCCCGTTGATCGCCAAATATTATTTGGATCCGATTGACAAGACAGGATACTACCAGCTGACTTTCCAGTGTACTTGATGGGCATACAGTGTTCCTGGAATTTTGCTTTCCTGCCTCTCAACAAGCTGATGCCAGCGACATACAGACTGCAAAAGGGCTGTCCTATAATGCTTTTGAATCCCTGGGATGTTTCCTCCTGTACATACTTCCAAAGCTCAAAAGCAGATAAAGGCTTTTTTTGTAGTTTCTTCTTTACGATGAATTGCATAGTCACACAGCCTGCCACAAAAAAGCAAGGGGGAAGTATGACGACAACGGAAGTAGAAGTAGACTTACGTAGCCGCATAAATGGCTAATTCAGTTCTAATCGGGCAATTTTGTCATTGTCTTTGGGTAGTGAGATCACCAAATGTTCCGCAGTTTTGTTTCTGGTGGATTCCCCGACTTCTCTGCCCTGAGTAGTGGCGCTGCGTTTGTGGCGATACAGTGGTTTACAAGCTCTTGTATTTCAGCGTGATTCTGGAGTTTCTAGCCGTTTTCATGTTTTCCAAGTGCAAGGACGGCTCGCCACCAAAATTCATTCATTCCTTCAGCAATCCGCGCATACAATTTAAATCGGACAATACTTACACCAGCAGAGCTGAGACTGTAGTAGTGCGTGCAAGTAGATAATTGGAGTGCATGCTAAAATGTGTGGATGAGCGCTCGTGTTATGTATCTGAGTGTTGCTGTATAGAAGTGAGTGAAAGCGGGGATCGAGGAGGAGAGAATGGGGATAGAGGAAGAGCAAAAGGCGAGAGAGTGGGTATATATGCGTATTAGCATAAACGGATGAAAGAGAGAGAGAGAGAGAGAGAGAGAGAGAGAGAGAGAGAGAGAGAGAGAGAGGTTTTTTTTTTCCCCAAATATCAATGATACGATTTAAAGCACGTTTTTGTATCAGTCTCCTTTAGGAAAATCTAACACATGCAAGATACTTTGATTGCAAATTTGGTCTTATTAGAGTGATCGGTTTTACATGAAATTCATACTTCTCCTTCGGTGATTAATGCAAGATACTTTGATAGCAAATTTCGTCTCATTGGAGTGACCGGTTTTACATGAAATTCATACTTCTCCTTCGGTGATTAATGTCTTAACTTTTATGCTTACACTTGCCGCCCCCCCCCCCCCCACCCCGCACGTGCGTGTGTGTGTGTGTGTGTGTGTGTGTGTGTGTGTGTGTGTGTGTGCACGTGTATGTGTGCGTGCGTGCGCGCGCGCGCGTGTTTGTGTGTGTGTGTGTGTGTGTGTGTGTGTGTGTGTGTGTGTGTGTGTGTGTGTGTGTGTGCGTACAAATACAAATACAAATATTTCATTCAGTTTTTACAAGGCCAGAAGAGCCATATGAACAAAAAGTAGACATAAGCAACCATAAAGCAGTCATGGTATTGATCGTGTTAAGCTCGTGAAATGTGTAACATTTTGATCAAGGAACAGGAAACGGTTCATACATATACATGCTAGTTGTTTAATTTCTAATCCTCAAACGTTCTACCACATAAATTCCTATCTTAATGATTAATTTTTCAGAGGGATTTGTGCAGAGTAATTGAACCTTTAAGCTAGAAGGGAATCTGTAATAATAGCTGGGAAATTATTTTTTACGCAATGATGAGTACTTTGGACAAATTAGTAAAAAATGGCATAGATCTATATCATATTTCCGTCACACAGGCTATAGTTTGGGTTGTCAGTCAGGTTTCCAAAGCGAGCAATGCCGTTCAAAGGCAGTTTACTGCATCTTAGTAAGCAGATAGCACGACGATGTTCAAAGGATGTAAGAAGACCTATGTAATTTGCTCGACATATTTCAGGATGACAATTAAGGTAATCTGAGTAGGAGAAAAGAATCAGGCCAATCTTGTCGATAAGCAAAAGAAAAAACAAAAACAAAAACAAACAGAAAAAAACAAAACAAAAAAACAAAAAAAACAAAACAAAAAAAAACAAACAAACAAAAAAAAAAACAAACAAACAACAAACAAACAACAACAACAACAATACCGACGTTCATTAACTGTTTAAAGAAATATGGGTGCATTACCAATATCTTGCATTTCCCAAGCATATCCAAATCCACGTGAACATATAATTAACCTTACATTTGTTACCCAAATTTTTCTACTGGCTAAATTGTGTTTAAACAACATCAGATAGCATTGTTTTGGATATCTATTTTCTTCCATAGCAAGTAGTCTAATCCAGAACTTTACCACACGGGAAAGCTTTTCAACAGCGGAAATCTACCGCATTCTTACAGAGCAATGGTATTTCTGACATCCCCTCCAACAACCAAGATCATCTTGCATGCCTTAACCTGCACTTTCTCAATTACGTCAAATTTCTTAACGCGCCAAACCTCAGAACCAGATAACAAGATGGGTTTTACTTTTGTGTAAAATATTTTGAAAACAGTGCTGCTGGCTGGCAGATTTTCAAGTCTGAAGTACAATTTCTTTATTCATGCTACTGCTCTGAGTGTTTTACTTGATAAATTTTCCACATATCGAGCCCAGCTCAGAGCAGATCCAAAAATGATACCTAAGTAGTTATAAGTGGCTTCCACAGTTATTTGTTTTCCAGCGTAGTACCACTTTTCACAGTTTTTCAAAAACCTACCATTAAAAAAAAAAACACAACTTATTTCCAAAAAAATAGTAAGTCCCCATTTATCCCAATATTGTTCCAGACAACTGATTTTCTTTTGTTAAGTCAGCTGCAGAATCAGCAACTAATGCAATGTCATCTGCATATATTAACAAAAGCACACTAAACTGGTCATTTAAAAGGTGTATGTCACGAGCTCCACATGCATTCAATTGTTGCTCAAGTTCAGACAGAAATATGGAAAAAAAGGAGAGGACTCAAAATCCGTCCCTGTTTTACGCCAGACAAGCAATCGAAATAGTCCGTGACTTTGCCATCCAGTCTGACAGAAGCTTTTACTTTATTGTACATGCTTTTTAGTGTAGAAAAGAGTTTTTCATGCACACCTTTTTGCAACAGTAAAAACAGCAACTTCATCCTGTCCACACAGTCAAAGGCCTTTGAAAAATCAACAGAGAGAGAGAGAGAGAGAGAGAGAGAGGAGAGAGAGAAAGAGTAAAATCGGCCATCTTTTTTGTTAGAGTTATTTGTACAAGAGCTTGTAGAGTGAATACATGATCAATTGTGCTGTAGCCCTTGCGGAAACCAGCTACGCCTCCGGGATTAAATCATTTTCTTCACAAAACTGCTCAAATCTTTCGTTTAAGACAGTACTGTATAATTTAGTACTATATAATTTGCTAACAACAATCAGAAGAGAAATGCCCCTGTAATTGTCGACATTTGTTTTACTACCTTTCTTATGCACTGGTAAAATCAATGCTTCTGTCCAACTTTCAGGGTACATTCCGGAAGAAAATGTCTTATTAAACAGGGGTAAAGAAATTGTTCGAGAATATCAGAGGCGCGCAAGAAAAAGTCAGATGAAAGGCCGTCAGGGCCAGCTGCTTTACCACTCTTTAATTTGTTAGATGCCCTACGGATTTCTGCTTCTGTGATGTTATCCATTTCCAAATTAGCACACTGCTAACAGTTATCTTTTCATACATGTCGAGCGTGATCTGTACAACTTCAGCAAACTGCGAGTCATCCTATGTCTGTTTCACATTGAAAAGATTCTTAAAGCAATGATACCAAGCACATGGAGTTATTTCTTCCTGTTTGCTCTGAGTATTTGAAGTTAATATTTTTATCTTTTTCCAGAAAACTCTGAGATTTTATCAAAGCATGAGTCGATCAGTTCTTTTACCAACTGTTCATTATATTCTGATTGTTTACTTTACTAAGAGCTTTAAAACTTTATTCTGTCTGTCTGTGTCGAAAAAACTTTAAATACGTACATTTTTCTTGTTTGATTCGGTCACATTCTTCATTCCACCAGGTGGGCTGTGCACGAAATTTACATTTATTTTGTTTTTACCTCATTTTTTTCTGCAGCGTTCTGAATGAAATTTATAAACCTTTTGTACGCTTCTTCAACATTATCAACTAGCGCTAACATGAACTTTTCATTCATACTCTTGCTGAGCATTTTCATGACAGTAAGCATCGAATAACTCAGCATGCTGTTCTTACCATGAATAGCTAATTCTGTTAACTAAATCTGTTTCCCTCTGCTCTTCAGGCGTATCAACAGAATCGTAAGGAAAGCAGGTAACAATGGGGTAAGGTAACGTAAAGTTGCTTATAGCCCAGCCGCAAAGGGCCACATCAGGGCTGTAACCAAGTTGAACTCAACTCACAAGCTAACAATGGGGAAGTGGTCTGATTCAGTTCCGTTTGCAATATTCACGTATGATTTCAGTTTGAAGATTAGCATTGAACAAATGAAATAATATACAACACTCTTTCCTCTATTTGCTCACCTCCATAGTCACTAATAGTTCTACTATAGGCAATAAATAAATCAAATTCTTTGCACAGTTCAATAAGGTTTCGTCCAAAGTAATTAACTCCTGAATCTTTAGATTTCCGTTTATTTTGAGGGGCCTTCAACTAATAATTCGTCTAATTCTTGAAATAACAGTACATGTTCATTTACATCATTCGTATCAAAGTCAGACAGTCCAGATTTAGTAGTACTTCAGTTTTATGTCTTTTCACATATGTGATATTAGACGAAGACAGAGAGAGA
Source organism: Conus betulinus (assembly GCA_016801955.1). NCBI lineage: Eukaryota > Metazoa > Mollusca > Gastropoda > Neogastropoda > Conidae > Conus > Conus betulinus. The sequence continues at coordinate 488,344 of JADBJO010000407.1, forward strand.
GAGAGAGAGAGAGAGATATGCATAAATGTCTGTGACTATGTAAGTGTATGCATAATGTGGTTATGAAAGTTCATATATATGTCCCTCTAAGCATCCCTACAACATACCCGCAAATAATCTTAGAGTAAATGCTTAACTGGACTACAAATAAAAGAGAAAACAACATTGAAGGCAAGCTTTAAATCCGAAAAGACATCACACAAAGACATGCCTGATAATAGTGGTAAATGAGCTTGAAGAGGTAAACAGTCAAACAGCAGATGCTTGCTAGTTATTCACCGTTATCCACAAACACATTTTGCTTCGTTTGTATATTTAGTTTTTAAGGCATCATATTTTAGTTTATATAATATTAAAATGAAATTTCTGTATTCGTACATATTTTTCATTTGTAAATGAGGAATGCTGTTTACATGTTCATGATTAATTAAATGAGTGTTTTTATCAGCCATACCAAGCAACGTATTTTTGTAGTGTTTTCTGAATCGGCATCAGACGGTTTGCTTTATAATTGATTGATTAAGATGTTGAGGATATTTCTCTTGTATATGCATCTTTACAGAATAAGATAAAATATTTGGTTGGTCAGTTTTGTTCACATCAGTGTAATCAAGATCAAAATGTGTCATGTTTCTTTCCCAAGCTGGAGGAGAAATCAAGGCCACCTTCGCTAATGTCTCAGAACTGACTGTTGACTCTTTCAAAAGATTTTCTGTACAAGAACCAATGGTAGAATATGATAAAATAGCTTGAGCTCTTTTTGGATAATGAGATTCAGGTTTTATAGCAATCCCATTTTCGTTTACACCTGTGAGCGTTGAACATTTGATTACATACGTGGCAAGTGCTAGTTTTCTATGTTCGTCTAATGGTAAAATATTAATTTTGTTGTTATAAAGTTCGGTAAGTAGAAGCATGGAACGGAAGACCAAGACATAATTCATAGGCTTTACTATCTATGCTTTGCAGCTTTTGTAACAGATGTTTACGGGCACTGAAGAAAGCCTCTTGTGCATAGCATAGTACAGATGTCCTAGCATTAAAAGCATTAAAATCGTTACGTACTATCCATGACAGGTCAGGGTATGAGCATATTATTTGTGACGTGTAATCTCTTAATTTCTCAATTCCATCCTCATTATCATCATCATAAATAACAGATCTTTCCGGAGGGCTATACACAAAACACTCCAATACATCAAAAGAAGAATTAAATACGGACTTACCAATTTTTAGAAAAACAGAGTCTTCAGCTGATTTCAATAACTGTGTCATATGTAAAACTACTGATGTATGAACACACACGGCAACCGCTCCTTTTAGTCTATGCATGCAAGGAGAGTAAAACACTGTGTAATCCGGAAATGCTGCTTCTATGGCATTTTGTTACATGACCAAAATTTCGGAGAATGCAAAGATCACAGAAGGATTTCCATGGTATATTTGATTGGTTTGTTGGTAAGTCCCTGAATATTCCATGCCATTATCTCTGACTGTGAGTGGTTACGTGCTTGAGTAAGTTCGTGATTTAAGGAGTCTTTTGCTACCTCCTCATCTTCTGTTTTATTTGTGACTGATACAGTCTCTCTTCTACAGACACCATCCTCTTGCCTGACGTTTGTCTCTGAGCGATCTGTCGTTATATCACTAATTGTGTTTTGTGTTAGCTCATTATCTAATGTGTCATCACCAATTATGCTGGTTATTTGTGTGAGAGAGATGTCATCCTGTTATCGTGTGTCACATTATTTACTGCATTAGTAGCATCACCTGGTGGAGGTAACAAAGTGGAATCTTCATAGTTTACTTCATCAGTAGCATCACCTGGTGGAGGTAACAAAGTGAAATCTTCATTGTTTACTGCATCAGTAACATCACCTGGTGGAGGTAACAAAGTGAAATCTTCATTGTTTACTGCATCAGTAACATCACCTGGTGGAGGTAACAAAGTGGAATCTTCATAGTTTACTTCATCAGTAGCATCACCTGGTGGAGGTAACAAAGTGGAATCTTCATTGTTTACTGCATCAGTAACATCACCTGGTGGGGTAACAAAGTGAAATCTTCATTGTTTACTGCATCAGTAACATCACCTGGTGGAGGTAACAAAGTGAAATCTTCATAGTTTACTTCATCAGTAGCATCACCTGGTGGAGGTAACAAAGTGGAAACCTCATCGTTAACTGCATCACCACCATCACTTCGTGGAGGTAACAGAGTGGAATCCTCCCTGTTTACTGCGTCACTAACATCACTTAGTGGAGGTAACAAAGTGGAATCATTCCTGCAGGTTGCCTGGGCGTGGGATCGGCCGGACCTTCAGCTGTTTTTCCCTGCCGTGGCAGGTGGCAATGACATAAACGAAGCCCCGTCCTTCAACTACCAGCGTGTTTCGGAGGTAGGTGCGTTTCTGTTCCGCCTTTGCTGCCTTGAAGAACGGCACTAGCAGACGACGTCTCTCTCTCACTCGACTGGAGTCAGGAGTTTGGCTGTGGTCGGTAGGTTGTTGAGTTTGATTTCTTCTTTGACTGAGTTTGCGATGAGTTTCTGGTGTTGTGGGAGGGGTGATGTGTAGAAATTTGTGTTTGACAGTTGTTTTTGAGCTTCTGTTATGTACAGTTGTTTGTCCCAGACCACAACTGCACTACCCTTGTCTTATTTTGTTTTTTTTTTGTTTATTTAGTTTTCATTTTATTTATTTTTATTTATTTTTATTATTAATCATTATCATTATTGTTATCCTTTTTTTTTTTTTTTACTTTATTTTATTTACCACCGTCTCACACACACCCTTCTTTTTTTCTTCCCACCCCCTTCCCCCCAAACCTCTCAATACTTCCTCTCCCATAATCCTCTCGTTTTCATCTGGCGGCCATTTCTGATTTGGAGACGAACAGGAGAAGCGAAGCTAAGTGGCTACATGTCCTTCTTGCCACTGTCCTAAATGTTATTTGTTTTCGCCTGAAGAAAGCCCAAGAGGTCGAAATGCATTGTGACTAATCCTGTACTCTGTGTGTGTCCTTGGCGGTAACTAACACCCCTCTTTTTCCAAATTTCTCTTTCAAGTTCTCGTTTTCTTTCTTCATTTCTTCTATTTCAGCTTGAAATGTCTCAGTGTGGTTTTGGATAATGAGATTCAGGTTTCATAGCCAGTATTTTTTCGCCCAAACCCTTCTTCCCCAGCCCAGTCCTAATGTTTACAGATTCAAGATCGCTTTCCGTTCACCCACAAATAACACATCAGAAATTAATATCCCAAGGTCATTAGTTATATTTTAAGTATATAGAGGAAGGCACAATTGGGGTGTTCACTAAATGTACGGGGGTGGCGGAATGGGGCGTTGTAATGCCACCTTTCAGGCTACTTCAGTGGGATCACCCCCAGCCGCTCCTTTTGGTTCCTTGTTCACAGTCACACCGTGATTTGTGCCGTCGCAGCCATACCGTTTGGAGATATCCGTATGACAGCGTCATGAGGCACTGCACCTTAGGTAACACTGTACTGCCCTTATAATCACTTCGGTGGTGTTCAGTGCTGTTCCGTCTTTTTGACACTGCTCTGCCGCTATATCACATCGGTGGTGTACAGCACTGCTAGGTCTAATCGAACACGCGCAGGATACCACCTACGAACCCCTCAACTGACAACAAATATTGCTTTATTGCGGAGCCACCTTGTGTGAGTATCCCATTCTTAGAACGACACTGCGCCCATCTGACGAGAGTCACCATGAACTCGCCGATACCGACGACCATGTCACGAACTCACCAAGAGCATGGGCGTGACGAAGAAACCGACACTTAGTTCACGACAAGGAGTAGGGCATAAAGGGCCACTGAATTTGAAATGTTTTTATGCTCATCGATTAGGATGAGGATGAAGAGTGCCGTAGAGTTCCATACATGATAAGACTATACTCGCTGCTGACTTTCATGATACATCCCGGCATCAACCAGACTCGAGAGATACAGCCACCTGCAGTGTTAGTCAGGAATTTTAGCAACATTTTCAGAGATGCATACATTTACTCTACGTTTTCTTTCATTATATATCGTGGCGTCAACCAGGCTCGATGATAAAGTCACCTTCAGTGTCGGTTTTAGCAACATTCTCAGGGAAGCATCTACTCACTGAATGAAACATGACTGTGGGTCCAGTTTCCCATTTTTAGTCTATAGCAAACTCAACTCTGGGTTTCTGTAGGTCGAGGCAGAAAAATTCCACTTTGATGGAAATCGAGCCCACAATCTCCCAGCCCATAATCTGTGACGCTAAGCACTGCACCATGGCGGCTGGTCCACAATTTACATTCCATGAGAAAGTTGATTCACCCCTTTTCATGTGCATATCAAGAGATATATCAGGGGATTCAAAGCAGAAAGATTTACAATGAATGCAAAACATATTTGAAAGTTCAAAGTGAACAGATTTACAATGAATGGTTAGATATTAGAGAGTTTAAAGTGGACAGGTTGACATTGAATTGAAAACATACCACAAAGTTTAAAGTGGACAGAACTACAATGAATGGAAAACATTCCAGAGAGTTCAAAGCGGACAATGAAAAACGTACCAGTGGGTTCAAAGCACAGATTTACAATGTATGAAATGCATACCAGAGAGGCCAAGGTGGAGAGATTCACAATGTATGGAAAGCATACCAGACAGTTCAAAGCGCACGGATATCCAGTAAGTGGAAAATGTACCAGACAGTTCAAAGCGGGCATGTTTATAATGAATTACAATGAATAGAAAATACCAGAGAGTTCAAGGCGGACAGATTTACAATGTATGAAATGCATACCAGACAGGTCAAGGAGGACAGATTTACAATGTATGAAATGTATACCAGAGAGGTCAAGGTGGGAGAGATTTACAATGTATGGATAACATACCAGAGAGGTCAAGGCGGACAGTTTTACAATGAATTACAATGAATTAAAAAAAAAAGAGTCCAGAGCAGCCAGATTTGTAATAAATAGATAACATACTAGAGAATTCAAAGCGGACAGATTTACAGTGATTGGAAACATGCCAGAGAGTTCAAAGCGGAGACAGATTTACAATGAATGGAAAGCATACCAGAGAGTTCAAGGCGGGCAGATTAACATGAATGAACAACATTTCAGACGGTTAAAAGTGGACAGATTTACAATGAATGGAAAGATACCAGAGAGTTCAAAGCGGACAGATTTTCAATGAATGGAAAGCATACTAGAGAGTTCAAAGCGGACACATTTACAAGGAATGGAAACATACTAAAGAGTTCAAAGCGGACAGATTTTCAAAGAATGGAAACATGCGAGAGATTTAAAAGTGGATAGATGAACATTGAACTACAATCAATAGAAAACACCAGAGAGTTCAAAGCAGTCAGATTTCCAATGATGGAAAGCATACCAGAGAGTTCAAAGCGGACAGATTTTCAATGAATGGAAGACAAGCCAGAGAGTTAAAAGCGGATACATGAACATCGATCTACAATGAACAGAAATTTTTTTTTTTTTTTTTTTTTTTTTTTTTTTGCTGTCCCAACCTCTGCGCGACTTCAGAGGCGGTGCACCCACGCCGCTCATCCCGACACCCCGTCCACAACCACAGCCCGGTCGGTCCCGCCGCAGCCCCGGCACCGGCAATCCACAGGGAGCGGTCAATGTCAAGTCGTCGATAGGCAACCCACGGAGGAGACACTGCACTGCCGCCGAGTCACTTCGGTGGTGTTCAGTGGCGCCTGTTCTGATCTAACATACGCAGGACACCACCTACTAAGCCCCCTACTGACGACAATAATTGCTTAGTCGCGGAGCCGGCGTGAGTGAGCTCTCCCTCCGGAGGGCGCCACCACGTCCGTCCAACGACAGCCCCCATGGACTCGCCGATACCGGTGACCCCGACGGAACCAAACCAAGACCACAGACATGGAGAGGACATCGAAACTGAGGTCACCATGAGAGCAGGGCATGAAGGCCACAGAACTTGAGACATCTTTTTTTAAATGCTGATCGATGAGAATGAGGATGATTAAGATGATGCTACGGATTTCCATTTCGGTCTGAGACTACATGACAGGGCTGTACTCTACGCTTCCTTTCATAATATATCCCGGCGTCAACCAGGCCCGAGAGATACAGGCACCTGCAGTGTTGGTCAGGAAATTTGAGCAACACTCTCAGAAACGCATCCATTAAGTAGATGAAACTCGACTGTGTGGTCCCAGTCTTCCCAACTGAGCCCGTAACTCAACTCTGGGTAGGAGCCGGTCGGGGCAGAAAAACCCACATGACTTCTGATGGGATTCGAACCCACGACCTCCAGCCGGGAGTCCGCGACGCTAACCACTTCGCCACGGCGGCTGGTACAATGAACAGATAAAATATCAGAGACTTCAAAGACGACAGATTTACAGAGAATGGAAAATATACTAAAGAATTCAAAGCGAATGGATTTTCAATGAATGGAAACTTGCAAGAGTTAAAAGCAGATAGATGAACATTGAACTACAATGACTGGAAAGATATTAGAGAGTTCAAAGCGGACAGATTTACAATGAATGGGAAGCATACCAGAGAGTTCAAAGCGGACAGATTTCCAGTGAACGGTAAACATACCTGAGAATTCAAAGCGGACAGATTTACTCAGAATAGAAATTATGCCACAGAGTTCAAGGTGGACAGATTTACAATGAATGAAAAAAATACTAAAGAATTCAAAGCAAAGAGTTTTATAATGAATGGAAAACGTACCAGAGAGTTCAAAGCGGACAGATTTACAATGAATGAAAAATATACCAGTTCAAAGGGGACAGTTTTATAATGAATGGTAAACATGCCAGAGAGTTTCAAGCGGACAGTTTTACAAGAAATGGAAAACGTATCAGAGAGTTCAAAGCGGACAGATTTACAACGAATGGAAAAATACCAGAGAGTTCAAACTGGAAAGATTTATAAGGACTGGAAAAAGGTCTATTTGGGGAAGCCCTGCCGGCGAAAGACAATGTCGTTAGTAAGTTTTCAGGCTTGACATCTGACGTCATGTAGGAGTGGTCCACGTATTCTTAGATTATGAATGATTATGAAGAATTCCCAGTGACAATATCACTAGGTATTCTACAGAGAAAGAGAACTGATTAGTTGACAAATTATTTTTTAGAGCTGATACATTTCAAAGACCATGCTTAGTCTCAAGAGGCTTACATCGTGAGCTGTGACGTGCTAAAGGATGTCATGCATAGCGAAACCACTGTAAGTTTTTTTGTTTGAACTTTAATGTCGAAACGCGCTGTTTCTTTGCAGTCATTTGCATGTTCAATTTATTTGGCGGCCTAGCAACCCGTCTTTTATTCTTTCGAGAGTTTTCAATACGTTTTTGAGCATCAGGGCGCCGTCGTTGCGTTGGTTAGAGCACATCGTTTACCCTCCTCAGGACGTCGGCAGCTTTGGTTTGAACACTACCGACTCTGATGTAGAACTCCTTTGATTTGGATTGTTTCTTGGTACTGGGTACGGCCCTAATGTTTAAGCTCCACTAACCTTGGATTGTTTTCTGATACTAGCTTACAAGCACTGATGTTGATCCCACTGGCTTCGCATTATTTTCTGCATTAAGTTACCAACACTTATGTTGAATTCACTGGCTTTGCATCGTTTTTTGGCATTGGGCTGCCAACACTTACGTTGAACTCACCGGTTTTGCATTATTTCTTGGCACACTGGGTTATCAGTACTTATGTTCAACTCACTGGTTTTGCAGTATTTCTTGGCATTAGGTTACTAGCATTAACGTTGAACTTACTGGCTTTGCAATATTTCTTGGCACTGGGTCACCAGTACTAATGTTGAATTTATTGGCTTTGCAGTATTTCTTGGCATTGGGTTACCAGGACTCATCTTGAATTAACTGGTTTTGCATTATTTCTCGATATTGGGATGTTACCAGGACTCATGTTGAACTTAATGTCTTTTGCATTGTTTCCACGAGTTGGGTCACCACTACTTACGTTGAATTTCTCTGTGTTCGGATTGTTTCCTGGCGTTGGGTTACCAGTCCTGATGTTGAACTCACTGATTTTATTTTGTTTCCTGCATTGGGTTACCAGCACTGATGTTGAACTCCTCTGTTTGGATTGTTTCTGGCCGTACGTTACCAGTGCTGATATTAAACTCACTGAATTTGTATTGTTTCCTGCATTTGGTTACTAGCATTGCCGTTGAACGCCTTTGTTTGGATTGTTTCTGGCAGTAAGTTACCAGTGCTGATATTGAATTCACTGACTTTGCATTGTTTCCTGCATTGGGTTACCAGCACTGATGCTGAACTCACTGACTTTATTTTGTTTCCTGCATTGGGTTACCAGCACTGATGCTGAACTCACTGACTTTATATTTTGTTTCCTGCATTGGGTTACCAGCACTGATGCTGAACTCACTGACTTTATTTTGTTTCCTGCATTGGGTTACCAGCACTGATGCTGAACTCTATTTGGATTGTTTCCTGGCGGTGGATTACCATCACTGATGTTTGGACTCATTGAGTTAGGACTGTTTTCAGATACTGTGGTAACAGCACTGATATTTTAAGTCCATTGGCTTTAGATTTTTTTTGGCAGCACTGACGCAACTCTGGTTGATGAACGTACGGTAGGCCTTGCTAGTCTTTGAGTGTTCTGAACAGTACTCCCAGAAGACATACAGCTGGTATCTCACGAAGTCTTGTACTCTAAAATGGACAGATGGACAGTATAAGGGAGCAAGGAAGAATGGATCCTCGGCATGTGAAGGGAGAATGGGATAGTATTGATGGAGGCCATTAAGCTTTCTTGTCCATTCCTAAGTATTTTCTTTCGGTAGGGTAATTCGAACTTCTTAACAGGCAGCATGAAGGAAAGTCGCAGAGAGAGAGAGAGAGAGAGAGAGAGAGAGAGAGAGAGAGAGAGAGAGAGAGAGAGAGAGACAGAGAGACAGAGACAGACAGAGAGACAGACAGACAGACAGACAGACAGAGAGACACAGAGAGAGACACAGAGAGAGTAAGGTGGTAGACACGTAGTGTTGTTTTGTAATTTGTTCCAATCCAGTGTACTACTACACACACACACACACACGCACGCACGCACGCACGCACGCACACACACACACACACACCACACACACACACACACACAAAACGATTCTATCAAAATACCTGTGATACGCTTTATTCAAAGGTGACAAAATCTTTTTTTTTTTTTTTTTTAATTTTATTTTGCTTCGTTCCACGACGATTTTCCACTTGAATATATGAGGCATTTATAAGACGTCAGTTTTTGAACTGCGAATAAACATTGCATTTTTTGCCCTAGAGTTTCAAGAGAATTCCTTGTGAGGATTTAATCGGGTGAGGTTGTCCATAACTGTATCCATACAAACAGAACTGACATCTAAAACAAAAAAAATAATTCACTGCATACGTAACAGAGATCCCAAATGATAAATTTATCTCCACATAAAAAATTATTATGCTATCATTGTCATTTTCATAATCATCATCATAGAAATAGCAGCAACATCAAGAAAGAAAGAATTAAACGAGTAAATTGGACAACAACAATGGTATTTACACAATGCTGTATTTCGCGCAGAGAACAATTTAAAGCGCATGCATACGTCATTCGCGCACGTGCATACTATGACTTAAAAAAAAAAAATAAATAAAAAAGAGATAAAGGGTAACAAGTGCAATAATAATAATAAAAAAAAAACTTATGGAAGAGACGGAGAAAGAAAACTCAGATGGAAAAAAAGGAAGATTTTGAGCTGACTTTACAAGTATCCAGTTCTAAATTTTTGGTTTAAGTTAAATGCATCTGTTACTATTTAACAGTACATGTAAAAAAAAATATAAACAGTAACTAAACAGCAAACTAAAGAGCGGAGTGTTAGCTTTTGGTTTAAATACATCGGTAATCCTTCAACAACACACGGAAATCAAAGATTTAACAGTAAGCCAAAAATATAGTATTAGTTTTGTTGTTGAAATGCACCTGTAATCCTCAATGATATACATAAACCAAAGAAATAGGCAGTAATCAAAGAGGAAGCTAAAGGACAGAGCATTATATTTTGGTTTAAATACATTTATAATCCTTCAACAATACACGTAAATCAAAGATGTAAACAGCAACAGACGACCAAGCTGACAGCTCACGTATTCCACTTCAATTTCTATTTTTCTCTGTTGGTGAACCTCTTCCTCCTCCTCCTCCTCCTCCTCTCTCCTCCTCCTCATCATCATCATCATCATCATCATTATATCGTTATTATTATTTATCATTATTATTATTATTACCCTTCTTCTACAATCACTGATTCATAGAAGTTAGGTTAATATATCAATAGATAAACATACATTTAGGGCTCTTTTCAGCAGCAATGATACCAGATTAGATACATTTATCACAGGTATTACCTGATGATGATAATGGATTCTCCCGTCGTGTCCGACGGATGAGTAGGCAGGCAGGCAGGTCATCTGCTTATGTGGGTCCTCATGCGGGAATGAAGACCAATTCTTGAGGCACATACCCTGCATGGAATGGGGTCCTGCAAAAATGGGTCCCGTTGTCTCTGATTCCCCTTTTCCTGGATGGCGGCTGCTCTGTTGCGCTCGAATGTCTTCGTGCCGTGGGTACACCATTGCTTCCACTGTGTTCTGTCAAGGTGACATCTTCCCAGGAAATAGTGTTGATGTTGCAGCGTCAAGGTGTCTTTGTATCTCTTGAGAGGCCTTCCTTGGTCACGCTGTCCTTCCTTCAGTTGTCCGTGGAGCAGCATCTTTGAATTCTTCTGTCTCCATACGGAACACTGGTCCTGCCCATCGGAGCTGGTTTTTGAAGAGCATTCCCTCAATGCTGGGTAGGCCACACTTCTTCTGGAGATGCAGGCTGGACTCTCTGTCATGTCATTTGATGCTGCAGATCTTGCGCAAGCGTCGTGATGGAACTGTTCGAGGTGCTGGGTGTGTCGGCGGTACGTGATCCAAGTCTCACAGCAGTAGAGGAGAGCACTCGGAACCAGAGCTTGGCACAGTGCGATTTTCGTGCACAATTTGATGCAATGGTCTTGCCACAGACTCTTCGAGAGTCTACCAAAGGCAAAGCTGGCCTCTGAGATGCGCAACATCACTTCTGCGATCCGAGATCTGTTGTTGCTTACAGTGCTGCCCAAACAGCAGAACTTGTCCACAGTTTTGATCTCTGTAATTCACTGGATGTCTTCATGGGAGTGCAAATCCAGTGCACAGTCATCAGCAGAGAGGAACTCTTTCAGAAGGGTGTCAAATACATTAGTCTCAGTCTGAAGTCGTGGAAGGTTAAAAAGTTTGCCATCTGAACGAAACTGGATTAATACCCCCTAGTCACAGTCCTGGAATGCACCAATTTGCCTTGCAGCAAACAGAACGGAAAAGAGGGTGGGAGCTAAAATGCATCCCTGCTTTTTTCTTGCACGCTCGCCTTCATGTCATCATACAAGGTAAGGGTCAACGAGACGAGCTTTTCCGTCCATCCAAACTTATGACGGATCTTCCACACGCCAGTCCGATTAACGGTACCAAAGGCCATGGTGATATCAACAAACGCCATGTGGAGCTCCTGATTCTGCTCACTACACTTCATCTGTAGCTAGCGAACAGCAAACACCATGTCGGTTGTGCCCTTGCCTGCTTGAAACCCGCATTGTGATTCAGGGACGAGTCTGGTATGTTGGTAATGAATCTGTTCAAGATGACTCGGGCAAGAATCTTTCCTGCGATGCACGAGATGAAGATTGTCACATAATGCTATATCACCCTTCCTCTTGTAGATGTGTATGATGGAGGAAGTCTTGGGGCACTTCTCTTTTACCCATATGGACTAGAAGAGGGTAGTCAGCTTTTTCCAGGAACACTTCGCCTCCATTCTTGTAGATGTCAGCTGGAATACTGTCTGCTTCTTGTGCTTTCCCGAGCGTGGTGTGCTTCAGAGCCTTCGCAGTCTCTACACTGGAGGGTGGGTCTGCCAGAGATTCCTTCACTGGCAGTTTGGGGAGAGCTGCGATTGCATCAAACATTGACGAGTCTATTCAAGAGAGCATTGAAGTGCTCAGCCCAGCGGACAAGAATGCCAGTCTTACCTGTCAGCAGTGTGGTCTGGTCAGAAGCACGAATGGGTGTTGAGCCAGTAGTCTTTGGTCCATAGATAGTGTGAAGGCCCTCGTGAAATGTCCTCATGTCGTTGCTGTCAGCCATAGCTTGCATAGTTTCTACTTTCTTTTCACACCAATCGTTCTTCATCTGCCAAGGCGTCTGTTGGATGAGCTGCCTGGCTTGCTGGTATTTCTGTTTCTTCTTCTCGCAGGTCTTGTCGCCGAGTTGATCTCTGTGGGTATTGTGGAGCATGTCTGTGAGTTTTTTTTTAATCTCTGGGTCGTTTTCATCAAAACCAATCTCTATATTTGTGTTCAACGAAGGCCAGGGTGTCAGTTGCAGCGTCGTATAGAGATTCTTTGAAGGCTTTCTATTTCTCAATAATGTCTTCTCCAGTGAGGTCGATGTTCGACAGACATTCCTGGATCCTTTCCTGCAAAATGTCTCTGCTGGTACACAAGCGAACAATGTTTAGCCTTTTCGGGGGCTTGCCACTGGCCGATTTGATCTTCAGGGCAAGCTGGATGTTCATCTTGCTCCTGATCAGGGCGGTGATCTGACCAGCAGTCAGCTCCCCTCATGCAATGCGTAATGAGGACATCAAGTCTGTCCCTATGGCGAACAGTAACATAGTCAAGCATGTGCCATTGTTTGGAGCGAGGGTGCATCCACGTGTCTTGAACTTGTCTGCCTGTTGGAGGATGGTGTTGATGACAGAAAGTTCATGTTGTGCACACAGTGATAACATCAGCAGACCATTGGAGTTGCAGTTTCCAGTGCCATGGCGTCCAAGAACGTTGGACCAAATGGAGTGGTCCCTTCCCACACAAGCTTTGAAATCCTCGAGGATGGTGAGTTTGTCCTTGTGGTTGACCTCAGTGTTGACAGAGGCTTCTCTGTTGTCATCTGGGTTCATCATTGTTGGAGCACAGGCGATGATGACGGTGGCAAAGCAGTCCTTTATAAGCCTAAGCCGCAATATCATTTGGCCGTCATTAATGCCACGCGGCAGCTTCCAGGCAAGCTTTGAGCGAACGGCAAATCCAACACCAGAAATTCTTGGGTTTTCCTCAGGCTTCCCAATGCGGTACAAGGTAACGTTCCCGCCAACGTCTTCAAGCTGTGTGCTGCCTGCAAGTCTTGTTTCATTCAGAGCTGCTATGTCGATCTGATGACGGCCTAGCTTCCTGCAATCAGAGCGATACGACCCTCTGGTCGTCGTCTCTGTCCAGTTAAGTTCAGACATTTCACGCCCCAAAGGTCTGCGGCATCTGCACGTTGTTGTTCCTTGTCATTCGACTGGCTTGTTAGATGACCAGACAGGCATGGTCACCTGTCAGGTACTGTGAACGGCAGGCTTTGTTCAGGGATTATTTTATCCTCCCCTCATCATGCTGTAGAGAAGTGCTATCTTTGAATAGGGCTGCTCTGTCGCTGGAGGAGGATATGAGCACCGCATCTACATTGGTGTACGATGAAAGACCATCGGCCCACAACCGCCTACGTGCAGAGTTATAGCTAGGGACCTCCAGTAACATCCTCTGTCTACCCCCGTCTCTACTTCCCCATCACCGCAGGACTTGGAAGTAGCTGGTAAAGGTTGGCTTCAGGTTTTATCAGCTTACTGCTTGCCTGACCAGCATAGGGTCAGGCAAGCAGTAAGCTGATAAGGCCCAGAACTGAAGATAATCTCTCAATCCACAAACAAGAACTTTCTGATTTTGTCTGTTAGCTTTGGAGGAAATAGCTAGCCGTAACCTCCATCATCCCGAACTTCTACACTTTTTACCACGTTGAAAGCGAAAGGTCACAACATCGCTCTGGATTGGGTTCCCAGTCATGTTGGCATTGGAGGGAATGAAATGGCCGATCGTTTGGCCAAGAATGCCACAACAGGGAAACTGTCTAACATACTTATCCCCTACACAGATGTAAAAAACCAAAAGTTAATAATTATGTCAGAGACCTCAGGCAGAAGGATTGGAATATACAGACGGATACAAACTCTTTCAGATCCGTCCCAACTTAAAAGAATTCCTCTCATCTACCTCTGGTGGTTGCTAAGAAGAGACGATTCTATGCCAGCTGCACACCGGCCATTTGTATTTTTCTCATTCCTATCTTTTAAAAAGTGAAGAAGCTCTATGGTGCATTCCATGCCATGTGCCACTCACAATGGAACATATTCTTTTAGAGTGTTGGGACTTGCATGATGCGAAACACAAACGTTTTACAGCAGATTCCATGAAAACTTGTTTAAAGATTTTCCACCTGACGCGATCTTTGAATTCTAGATAGAGATTTGCATTTTTTTCATCGGATCTGAGATTTTATAGTGGAAAGATTTTTAACAAAATTTCGGGTGGGTTTTTTAGAAGGTATATTTTAAAGAGTTGTGTAAATGCATGACTTGTGAGTTGACTTCAACGCGGTGACAGCCCTGATATGATGATCCTTTGCGGTCCGCTGGGCTATAAGCAACATTACCTTGCCTTACTGACTAGCACAGGGGACTTTTTAAGGTGAAGGAGAGTTGTGCTGTCTCTTCTTCATCCTCCTCTAGCCTTCTGGGGCTCATTGCCCCAACGGGACAGTAGCTGCCACGTGTAGGACGGCCCTAGGAGGTGCAGCTTTGTTGCATGTCCACACACCGGCCTGCACGTTGCATGTCTAGGGGCCAACTTCCTCTAAGTTCCCTGTAGTTTTGCCTGGGGCCGCTAGGTACCCAGTGGACATGTTTTGCCACGCGGAGGCACTACACTGGGCTTGTAGAGGGGAGACTTTCGCGCTGTGATATCTTTTCGCAGTGCTGTTTCACAGCGGTGCTAGCCCGTGATGTAGGCTGAAAGCGAGAGGTGACAAGCACACAGACACTTTAACAGTAGGCCTACACAAGACGCTTCACACTACCAGAAACACAGTATCGCCTAATATGAAATGTAAAACGCAAAAATCAATTTCAACAGCAAAAGTAAAGATAGGAGAATGTCAATGGTGAAAGGGAAAAAGAGTCAACTCGGTTATGGAGGGAGTTTGGGGTGGTAGGGTAAGACAGAATAGTTGATATGATAAACATTAACTGATCAGAACTCCGCCAATCACATTTATGTCGTACTGCAGATCACAACTTCTATTCAATAGAATTTCTAACGGGGTGTAGTTTGGAAGACATTGTGAGTCTTATTTGCCTCAGCGACAAATCTGATAAAAAACGTTCAATGCTGGCTTTTGACGGAGAGGAAGAGGAAGCTCATCCATCTATGCGGACCAGAAAAAAGACAAAGAGCGGCGGTCGACGACTGATGGTTTAGATCTGGGAATTCAGAAGCAGAATGGAACTGACGCATGGAGAACGGGATGGGGTAGGGAGGTGCAGACAGTCATATATAGTAGGAAAGGGCAGAGTTTTGAATGGGCATATAGCAGAAGGTGTTGATCTTGTACTGTATTGTATGCGAGACAGGAAACCGACGGAGAAATAAAATGAAGGGGGAGGGGAGGGGGGGGGGGGGGGGGGGGGGATTAATGTCGCTCCCTTTTTTCTTTCTTTCTTTTGTTGTTTATTCTGAGAATAAGTCCAGTGGCGAAACTATGTATTCGATGAAGGGAGTGGATGAATGAATAAGGCAAAATAAAGAGCAACAACAGCCGATGCTAGAGACAATTAGAGAAGTGATATATAGCATCAGTGGATAAACAATTCCGAATAAAAACGCTACAGCGTAGCTAACAGCAGCAGTACCGACTAATCCTAGTAATTGCCTTTGATAGACAATATCGTCGAAGACATAACCAAGTTTTGGCCGATCTGGTAAGGGAAATGGATGAGTTTGCTGGGTTATATTGAATCAGCAGTGACAAACGATGTTTCGTTTCTATAAGCATGGCTTCAGGTTTGTCAGTATTTGAATTCAACTTATTCTAAGTTATCAAGTTTTTGTATGTCAGGGAAGCAGACGACGTTTCCTGTGAAAGACGAGATAGGTTTTCAGGAATGTTACTTTTCTGGAAGTGGTTGTTGTCTGTGTAGAGCGTGATGGCTGATGATATATACAAGGGAGTAATGTATAGTGGAGCAAGAACAGGATTGAGAACACATCCTTGTGGGACACCGTCTTTGAGTCTGATAGATTCAGAGTGAGAAATATGTACGAGTTGAACAGAACTGATTGCAAAATAATGTTGAAGACGGGAAAGAAGGTCTGAGCAGTCTTTGATATCAGAGGTAGCTGACAAGTCCTGAAGAGTGAGAACCGAACATTTTCCAGGACAGGACGCTGGCAGAACATTGTTCTGAATAGGGAACTGCGAGATTTCGGTGCTGCTGTGGTCAGAACGATAGGCAGACTGAAACGGTCGGGGGAGGATTGTTGTATATAAGATGGTACGGTGTTGCTTCAGGACGGCTTTTTGTTGAAGCTGATCGTACAGAACTAAGGAAATCTGACATGATGAGATACAGTGATTTTGTATGCATGGCATTGTGGTTTGAGAGAAAAACAATTGATTCTTGATGAGGAAGTCAAACTGTTAACTTGATTTGTTTGCTAACGGAAACTTTGTTCATGGCTAAAGAAAAGAAACTTTCTACAAACACACACACGCACACGCACGCGCGCGCGCGCGCGCGCACACACACACACACACACATACGCGCGCGCGCGCGCGCGCGCGTCGCGCTCACACACTCACATAGACGTTTGATAGTGCTAGTTGCAGATAGGAATGCTTGTGCAAAACACACACACGCCAAAACACACACAGATACACACACACATGCGTGCGTGCGTGCGCGCGCGCGCGCGCACGCGCGCGCACACACACACACACACACACACACACACACACACACACACACACACACCTAGGGAATCCACAAATGAGAGTCCATTCAAGAGCTGTCTTCCACTTAACAAGGAAATCTCGTCACTGGATCGATGACTTTTTATGGCCTCGCAATCAGATGGGGTCCAATACACTGGTCGGTGGATGGCGCCGAGAGAGAGAGAGAGAGAGAGAGAGAGAGAGAGAGAGAGAGGGGGGGGGGGACGGGGAGTTGGAGTGGGGGGAGTGTTGGGGTGTGTGGGGGCGATCTGATAATGTAATGCACTTTTTTCATCCTTCTTCACTTCATTTATTCTCCCCCTTGTTGCTCCTCTCCTCTTCTTTCTCTTGCTTCTTATCTCTACCCAGCTGACCCATTCTGTTAGCTGATATGGCGGGAAAATGGATTCCTGGGTATTGATCTATTCTCTAAGATCACTTCAACCGTCACCCCAAATGACACTCGGACTGATTGAAGAGATTCTTCTGGCTATTTACTTAGTCCCGGCTTTTATGCCTCCCCACACCCTGCCTCGCCCCTCCCTGCCTCCCTGTGTCCGTCTCCGTCTCCATCTCTGTCTCTGTTTCTCCTCATGCTTATGTGTTTCGTGTGTGTGTGTATGTGTGTGAGCGTGAAAACACAGACAGAGTGTGGGAATAGGGTGGCGAGGGTGGGGGATGAGGGCACAAAAACGAACAATGGGCAGCAGGCATGATTGAGCATGCGTGTACAGCAAAAATCAAAGGTGCTGCCGATTTAAGAGTTGTACAGAAGGACGGAAGAGATTCAACCATGCCAGTTGTATACGGTAGAGAATTTCAAACAGAAGGGACATAAAAGATGAAGAGTATTCACTTCATGTTTTTGTGGAGGTGCTAGAGAACACACACACACACACACACACACACGTGAAGACCACCAGAAGAGGGGGTGGAAGAATCTTGGCAATACATTCCAGTGAAGTAGATCAAGCAGTTAAACTGGCCCGGCGAGTTTACAACACCCAAAGTAGAGACCTGCAATTTTACATGCAGTGATTTTTCAGCTAGTAAATCAGAGCAGAATACGAAGGTGGGGTGTGATGTGGCTGGTATGGGGAATCCTACGGAGTACAGGAGCTTCTGAAACATTTGGGGGACAGAACGTACAGAGATCCTTGACTGCCCATGTGTCCAACACACAACCATGTTGTAATTTCATCACAAAATAATTTTAATGATGATAATTACACTACTACCACTACTTCTGTTACCACTATCACCACTACCACGAGTACTACCACTACTTCCGATATCGCTAGTACTTATAATAATGATAACAATGACAAGAAGAATTACAATGGTGATGATGTTAATTACCTATACCAGACTGACTCATGTACGCACCAGCACACAAATATTTTCGTCTGTCTGCCAGAACTTTTTTTTTTCCCGTGGTTGACGGCAGGGCGGATGGAGGAGGGAAGGGGTGAGGAGTGGGAAGTGGGAAAAGGCGAGGTGGATAGGCGGGAGGTCGTGATGTACAAACCCTATTAGCAACATGTAGGGCTTTTTCTGTCCCAGTCAGCCCTTACTCAGTGTGGCTCCGTGTATTGTGGTTCAAGTGGGAACCACACAGCCGAGTTTCACCAACGAAACGGGATTTTTCTGAGAAAGGTGGTTGAGACACACTGCAGGTGCCTTATATCTTGAGTGCAGATGTTACCAGAATAGATTTTGTAAGAAGGCGTGGATTACAGCCCTGTCTCAGTCTCGGATTGAAATTATTTAACAATTAATCTAGGCTTACGCAGGGAAGATGTAGTTTAACTGGAATTAATATGAGCCGGTATAGACGAAGGGAGAAGTTACGTGAGTGTGTTTTACGGTAGCGGTGCTTGCAGTATTCAGAGCAGCGTGGCTGCTTGACTTATGACTTACAGGGAGGACTAGTTTCAGTGGAATCATAACAAAACCATGACTCAGGGTTGACTATTGTTTCTTAACACAAAACACACTGAATGGTTGCGTATTATGCGAACATTTGACCGTTCCAAACTCTGACCAGAGTTGAGACAACTGAATTGAATCAGAGTGAATTCAAAGGAGGTCCTAGATATTGGAAATTTAACAACAGTCATTTACAAAACACAAAACAAAACAAAACAAACAAAAAAAACAAACAAACAAACAAAAAGAACACACACACATACACAAAAAACCCCAGTGAATTTGTTCAAAGAATGAACAACTTGTTTATAGGCTTAACAGACCATTGGTGACAACTTATCCATTATACATAAATGGCAAATGTGTAAAACTGAAATAAGAAATTTTTGTTGCCAATTTAGAAAAGAATTATCTGGCCAAAGGAAAAACGATTCTTTTATATCATATTTACAGATTTCAGAAAGTGAAAAAAAATCTTGCTA
Source organism: Conus betulinus (assembly GCA_016801955.1). Classification (NCBI taxonomy): domain Eukaryota; kingdom Metazoa; phylum Mollusca; class Gastropoda; order Neogastropoda; family Conidae; genus Conus; species Conus betulinus. The sequence continues at coordinate 507,739 of JADBJO010000407.1, forward strand.
AAGACCCAACATATGTAAAGACGCAAGCCATATATATTAATCTAAAACAGAATTGGAATTCAAGCAACTAAATGATGTAAACGTAGCACTAGTTAGAGCCAGAGTAAAATGGATGCAGGATGGGGAACAAACACTAAGATTTCAGTAACTTAGAAAAAGCTAGCGGGAAACAAAAAGGTCATCACAAGGCTGCATAGGGAAACAGGAGAAATGTTAACTAAAGAAAATGATATTTTACAAGAGCAGGTTTCATTTTACGAAAAAAAATTATATAGCCAAAGAACACTAGCAGAGAATGTTGTAGAGGAGACTGGCAAATTCATAGAATCAGATTTTTCCCCGTTTAGATTAGAATGACTCTGCCTTATGTAAAGGACTTGTCACTGTGGAAGAAACAACAAATGCGCTGAGAAAACTGGGTAATGGTTCGGCTCCCAGTTGCGATGGGGTCACGACAGAGTTCTTGAAATTCTTTTGGGGCAACCTGGGCCAGCTGGTTACTGCCTCTTTCGTTGAATCTTTGCATAAAAGTGAACTATCTTCATACCGAAAGACAAGGAATTATAGTATTTTTACACAAAGGACAAGATTTAGAAAAAGATCAGTTAACTAACTGGAGACATATCAATTTGACTATTATAGATTATAGAATACTAGCAAAAGTTACGGAAGAAAGACTCGGCGGCGAAGTTATTTACACCTTAATCAACAACGACCAGGTCGGCTATCTTAAAGGAAGAAATATTACAACCGTCATAAGATCAACAAATGATGTAATAAATTACTGAAACAAACGTAATTTAGCTGGATATCTGCTTGCCGTTGATTATTGCAAAGCTTTCGACTCAAAATCTAGGAAATTTTTGTCACATGTGTTTGGTATTTTTGGTTTTGGCACTGACTTTGAAAGGTAGGTATACGTCCTAAACAATGGTAGTTCTAGTAGTAGTGATCATGGAGGTTGGATTTCTGAACCTTTTAACGCTTCGTGCGGTATTAGACAAGGATGCCCTTTCTCACCCCTTGCATTTGTACTAGCTGTTGAGCTGCTTGCTATTAGAAATCGGAACAGTACCATAGAAGGCATTAAAGCATGACAGACGACACATCACTTTTTCTGAAAATTAGAGGAGACCTGATGGCAGCTTTAGACATACTTGGTACATTTTAAAGATTTTCTAGACTTAGACTAAATGCACAAAAAACAAGGTCTCAAGAATGGGTAGAAAAATTGAAGACGAAAATATTTCATTTACCGTAGTCATTAAAATGAAAATATTGGGCATTTACTTTGAAATAAACAAAATGGCAAGAAACATTGAAGACAACTGGTCACATCAAGTGAATTTTTTAAAAATAAGGAATGGAACGAACGTGGCCTAAGCATCCAAGATAAAGTTGTTCTTATAAAGACTTTTAAAAAGCTAATTTACATATGTAATACAATCTACAGGTCTTTCCCATAATATATTAAGTAAAATAGATACAACCCTATACACATTCCTCTGGCAGAAAAACAACAACAACGACAAAGCCACAGGAGAGCATTTGAAAAGGTCAAACGTAAAGTTATGGAAGTTGAATTCGGAGATGGAGGTCTTAAAAAGTTAAACATAATCGATCTGCAAAAACACGTTGCTCTACAATGGGCAGGGAAACTGTTTGAAGCAACTGATAAACAAAACTGGTGTGCTATTCCTAAGTTGCAATTCAAAAAGCTTGCAAAATATGATAGAAGTTTCCATATTAACTGCAAAATCAAAGACATTAAAGGATTAGACAGATTAGATAATGAATTTTGGAAAGAGTTTTCAGTTATCTATTTAGAGAGCGCGAAACACTAATTGCGCTGGAAAAAATTGCTTGTACAACGTTGTACGTTGGGGAGACATAGCACACCCTCAAAGAACGCTTTGTGGAGCACCGCAGAGTCATCAGGTCGTCTTATCCAACACCAGTGGGGATTCATTTCAACGCTGATAGCCACAGCCAGACCCGTTTCTCCATCACTGTTGTTTGGCAAAACCGCTCTTCAGCTCCAGAGAGAAAATACGTGGAGTCAAGGATCATCTCTCTTCTTGGCACCACAATCCCTGATGGACTCAAACTCCCACATCTGACTTTTTTTTTCGTTTGAATCGTTCCAGCTCTTGCCCTCGCTTTCCTTTCTGCCAGCCTCTCCTCTTTCCATCTTTCTCTACCCCCCCCCCCCCCCCATTTCTCCATCCCACCATCTTTACATTTACACCCCATGTACATATACAACATATTTATAACATGACATGTAGAGTATAATATACGCACCCCAAACACCATCTCCACCATTCAGGTATGCATACTCATAGACACCTACATATGTGGAGAATCCATAATCACCTTTTTCTTCTTTTTTTTTTATAGGAGTTTCCATCCAACACCCCATCCCCACACACTCCTCTCATCCCCACGTTTTTTCCCTCATACACACCCTCAAGCGCCTTCTTCTAAGCATAAGACTCCTCCTCTACCACCCTCTCGCTTTCTTTTTCTCTATCTCTATTTCTGTATACCTTTTTCTCTTTTTTTGCCTCTCTTTTTCTTTTTCCCCATAAAACACACACACACACACACACACACACACACACACACACACACACACACACCTTAAAATGTATTCGTCCATTTACGTATGTTTTCATACGTCATTGCCTATACGTATTTATTTGTCATTTATGTAATCAGTCCTGAAGAGGCCTAAGACGGAAACGTTGAAGACTTTCCTATTTTCAAATTTTCTGAGTATCCTCAAAGATAGTTTGTATTAGAAGATGAGTATAAATATTTTCAAGAAAACAGATTCTGTTTTCTCTTGCGACATTTCCCCCCCAGAAAGTTCAATATTAGATCTCTAACTTAACATGCCCCCATCACCCCAAATACCCCTACCCCCACCCCCGCCTCGCAAAAAAGGTTGATTGTATATAGAAATATCACCTGTGGAGATATGAAGTGTATGGCTCTCTATCTGTATCAGTCTCTGTCTCTGTCTCTGTCTGTCTGTCTTGTCTGTCTGTCTGTCTGTCTGTCTCTCTCTCTCTCTCTCTCTCTCTCTCTCTGTTATTTGGTGTGACATGTCACCTGACACCCCTACACCGATTTGTCCTTCCAGTATGAATGTGCAATGTGCAACCCCCTCCCTTTTTTCTCCCCCTCCTTCCCCCTTCTTTCTTTCTCTGTCCCTTTGTCTCTCAAATGGCAGTAATGCTTACACTGCCCATCATCCCCCTCACTCTTCCTCCAGTCGGTTTGAAGACGCCCGTCTCCCTCCCCCCCCCCCCCTCTCTCTCTCTCTCTCTCTCTCTCTCTCTCTCTCTCTCTCTCCTTCCCTTTTTCTCACCTCTCGATTATCTCATGCGCAGAGGTCATCTTATATTAAGACAAAGACCTGCTTACTTTCCATCCTTCCCCTGCCATATGCCATGGCAACCTTGCCAGTGTTCTGCCGGGCCTGACATAGTTATGTTAAACAGTCCTCTGTCAGTTGACATGTACTGATGAAGGTGCACTAAAAGCAGCCCCAACTGCTATGAAAGAGCGCCCTCGAATCTTCTACACCCTACCTTCCACTGTAAGTGGTGGTGGATGACCCCCCCCCCCCCCCCCCCCCCCTTCCCGTTTTATTCACCTTTAGTGACACAAAGCCAACTTGAATAGAAGTGGAATAGAAAGCTTAGCCTACAAAAAGGGAAAACTCATTGTGAACAAGCACTGTTCTACCAGAGGCCATCAAACTGATCAAGTCTAGTGAATCAAGAATAACAACAGAGGTAAACCAGAGAAAGTGAAAATTTATCCCACCTACTCTGATCCTGTCTAAGGTTCACCATTTCCCAGAAGAACTGTAAGCTGAAATTATGTTTCTAGATTTTGAGACTATGCATTGATTGTATGTATGCCACGTGTTTTTACAGTATAACTTTAAGCCAGTGCTTGGTGATATGTATCAAGCTGATGAATGTAATAGTTTGTTGGCCACAACTTTGTAAAAAACTACTACCACGTTTGATTGTCAGTCTTTGTTAACAATCTGATCAACATTTTTTGCTGACATCTGACTTTTGCCAGTCTTCAATACTATCTGTTAAGATGATAACTGAATGATGAATTCTGATTGGAAAAGCTGTATGCCTGTACTAGGTGAAAACTGTAAAGTGGATTTATGCATACTCTTGATGTCGGAATGCTTTGTAGTAGGTGACTGTCATCAACATGTGTACTTGGGCTAAGTTTATTCCAAGTTATTTCAACTTAATTTACAAGAAAAAAACATTGAAGCGTTATTTGATTCCATTGTTTAGCATTTGTATTACTGTTTCCTACCCCTGGTTTATTCAAACTCTGACGAAAAGCAGAGACTGATAATTATGACAGATATATTTATGCTAGTCTAATCCTTTGCTGGCTGAGATCTCACACATTACTGAAAGTCCGCGGGCAAGTGTGAGAACTCGACAAGCCAGACTCTCAGCTTCTTAACTACAAACCAGTTTCTGTCTAGCGACCAGATCCTGGGACCCTGGTCAGGCCTGGCAATGGACAAACACCGCAACCCGGCACCAGATCAGCCGGTCTACAGAGAAGTGGATCACAGTCACCAGCAACTAGAGAGAGATCAACGCTCCTCTCCAACATCAGATAAGTTCTGATATTCCAAGTGGACTCCAACTTTTCCCTCTCTTAATGATGACAAAAGAAGTGGGGAACAAAATTCAGCCAGAACTGAATTTGCGGAATTGATTTGAATATTTCACCCTTGTATAGTTAACTTGATGTGTGAATGTGCACTTAACTTGTGTCAGTTCTTTGTTGTTCATTCAGTATTGAATGTTTGATTTATCTTTCATTCTATCTCTCGGAGCTACAAGTACTTTTTAAGTGTGTAAGCCTATGAGAAATTGTTTCTGAGCCACTCTTGAGTAGTTTTAATAGTCCTGAGAAAAATTAAACTTTCTTTCGATGACTAGCACCGGAAAGTTGCTCCTTCTATAACTAGTACGAGAGACGGTGGAGGTGAAATTCTAACATAACTCTGTTAGAGAAAATACTTCAAGTCCTTCCCCTAGAGGACCACACAGACCCACTCGCAACTCTCATCACATCGAAGTGGGGCTCGTCCGGGATTGTTAAAATAAAATTGACTCAGAAATTTATTTTACTCTGACTAGTCCAAAATTTTGGAGAAAGGACAGAATTAAGAGCAGACAGGCTGAAAGAGTTGCAGTCCAGGATGGAAACTTTGTATCTGTGTTTCGTTGTGTACATGCTTATCATCCAGGCTAGTATTGTGTTTGGCTGATACTGTAGTCAGTACATGATTGTGTCATTGATACTCTAGTCAATTTATCTTGGTGTTATATTGTGAGATTGGTTGCTTTTATTGTACTTAGTGGATATTTGATTGCATAGACTTGTATAACAGTTCATTATCATGGCTGAATCAGTGAAATTTAGATGGGAAATCAAGGAGTGGGGAGAATCTCTTTAGGCCTTTCTGGTCCAGAGTTAGTCACATTTTTAATTACACAATGTGAAAAGGAAACCAAAGAGGCCGCACAAGAGACAAGGACATTAAAAGAGCTGGAATTAGAAGCAGAAGAGCGCGAAAAAAGCATGAAGCCGCAGAGCGGGACAAAGCACGTGAAGCTGAAGAGCGACACAAATTAGAGAGAGTCGAGCAAATAGAGCTAGATAAAGCCAGAGAACATGAACTTGCCCTCAAAAAGCTCGAAAAATTAGCCGAGACTGATAGCTCTTCAGACACGGCCAGCCAAGTTTCTCAGCTTCCCACCCAAATTCCGGCCATGTCGTTTTCTTTGGATCTATTCAATGAGACCACTGTAAAGTATTGACGCGTATTTGGACCGGTTCGAAAGATTACTTAGTGAATTAAGCACAGACCCAGAAAAGCGTAACATCAATTTGCCCAAGGTCTCAGAGGTGCTGCGTATGATGTTTATATTAAGTTACCACCAAATAAAGTAACAGATTATGATGCTCTCAAAAAAAAAACACCACTTACCCGTTATGAACTGACAGCTGAAGCAATCCAAAAGAAATTTCGAAGCTCGCGGCGTGCAGGGGAGAAACCTACAGCCAGTTTGCAGATACGTTAGTGATTTATCTTCAAAATGGCTAACGTTGTCGAACCAAAACAGACATTTGATGACTGACTGACTGAGCTCGTCCTCTATGAGCAGCTGCGTGACATCGTGTCCACTGAGCTACAAACCTTCACGGCATGGACTGCAACAGAGTTCCCCATGGGTTTAGCTGTGTGTAACCAAGTTTGAACGGCGTGACAGCATTGCCGTTGAGGAGGAACGAACGAACAACTGAGTGCCCCAAAAGAAAGAATAATTGTCAAAAAACAAAAAAAAAAAAAAAAACTAAACTAAACTGAACTAAACTAAACTGAACAGCCCTGTATTTTCGGATTTGAATCATCGGGACAAGAAATTCAGACACAAAACAACCCTCAGTGCAGCATACTCCACAGAATACGGGCCAGCCAAAAGCCGTATACCAGGCCTGCTCCCATCCCACGGAGCAAATCTTGAAAGAGGGCCCAGTATCGTTGATAATCTTCCAATCAGATAAGATCAAATGCTTTTGCTGGTTGACACATTCATTGCAGGGAGTGGATAGGAGAAGAAACATGTTCTCCTCTTCTTCTCCAGTCTTAATTTTACCTACCCACCTCCCAGCCACCACCTTCCTCGTCTTTCCCGTCAGTCGACTCTTGTAATGTAGGCCTAGAAGAAGGAAACACAGGGAGAACAGAACCATTTTCAGTATTGATTTATGTCGAATAATATTACTTTATCCATGATCCATGGAAAAAAAAAAAAAAAAAAAAAAAAACAACACGCACACACACACAAAAACCAACAACGCTCTGCCCAAGTATGAGTGAGAGGCACGTTGGTGATTAATATTGTCCAATTCATAGCCACTGACTCCAGTGACTACATCTGTTATACTGTCCATCAGGTAACAAGGGGGTGAGTTACCCTTGTCACAGAGACACAAGAGAGAAAATGCAATTGTCGTACAGTAAAAAAAAAAACCATGACTCCAACTTTCACTCACGACCTTACACGGTCTCCGTATTCAGCTTTTCTTCTTACTAAGAGACAGTTTCCCTTTGGAGTTATATATTTTAAAACCCGTATTTTTGCAAATAATACGCAACAATATTTCATAATTTTTTCAGAAATTTCGATCATCACTTTGTCTTTCTCACAACAACATTTCATGAAAGATTAGCACACATTAATCAATATAACAAGCCCCATAGGCTTCAACGTTGGAAAGACCTTCTAATTACTTTATCAGATAAGGCCAACAAGGCCACATAAACACATCTTCAAGTTGGCCACCTGCACCAGATCACGCTATTTTCAAGTACCCAAGATTGCCGTTTAAGGCCACAAGTAAGTAATTATAGTCTTCCACTCTTAAATCATCCCAACCTAACCGAGACCTGAATCAGTCAATATTCCTTTCATTCATATTCTTCCAATCTTAGACTTCCACTGTCTGACGCTAATTTATTCTTTTTTTATTTTGTCGTTCAGGGGATTTAGAGGGCAACTACTTTGACGGAGAGAAATCCCTTTTCCTTTCTACGTTTAGTAGAAAGAAACTCGTGGAGAGCGTGGCAGCAGAGAGTCCTCAGAGGAGAAGCCCCCTTCAAGTAAGTGTTTCGGCCCTTAACTCCTGACACTCTAGGGGAGTTGGGCCACACCCGGTTCATGACTCCGGATGTCCCTCTGCTGCCTTTTTTTTTTTTTTCCCATCTCGGGACGAGCCATGGCTGGGATTCGAACCCATGCCCTTCTGGACATGTTCATTTTTCCACTTAATGACTCGCGCACTAACCACTGAGCCACAGGGACACCTGATATTTGTAGGAAATTTAAGCCTTATGAAGTTCACTTTTGTTCCTCCTTGACCAGATCCAGTTTTGAACACTCTCTGCTGCTGCTTCTGCCATTGCTTTCAGGGCTCTGTTTTTTTTTTCCCTCCCTGCAACTGAGAGCTGTTTCATGAGGCTGTATGCAGACGTTCCTACAAACCCCCTAGCTCCAATTTCCGCTGTGAGGACTTTGACCTGATAGCCTTCTCTCCTTAGGCTGTTTGCCAGATCAGCATACTTTTCAGTCTTGTAGATTTGAGCTGCCTCCATTCTGTTCTCATATGGCACCGTGAGCTCGATCATGATCAGCTGCTTGGTTGACTGAGAGTGGACTACTATGTCTGGTCTCATGCCACTCTTGCTGATGATCTCTGGGTGACTCTTCCATTCTGGGAGGTCTGCAGTGCACTCCCAGTCATCTGCCCCGTCCAGCAGACTCTGCCTGTATGTTCCGAGTGGCACTGTTGTTCTTGGCCATGATTCGCTGCCTCCTGCCGTGAAGAATGTTGCGGGTGCTTTTGGAGTCCTGATTTTCCCTTTTGTGGTGTTGGTACTAGCCCAGACTACTTGTACAATCTCTTTGAGCACTTGGTTGTGCCTCCATGTGTACCTTCCTTGAGCCAGGGCTACTTTACATGAGCTAAGGACATGCTCCACTGTTTGTTTTCCATGGCAGAGGGGGCATGAAGGATCGTCTGTTTTTTCCCCACTTCATCAGGTTTGCATTTGAGGGCAGAAGGTCATATGCAGACCTGAGAATGAAGCTGATCCTGAGAGGGGTCATGTGCCAAATGTCATTCCAAGTGAGACTTCTTTGGAGTGCATTCTCCCACGTTGTCCATTGCCCTTGCTGGCTCTGCTGGACTGCTTTTTGGAGTCTTTTTTGGTCTTCTTCTTTTCTCATCTCCTGAATCATCATGTCTCTTTTGGCTTTTCCTTTGGCCTTTGACCACCATTCAGTTTTGGTCATTCCCAGTCCTTGTCTGTTGGTCTGTGTGTGTCCTGTTATTTCTCTGATCTTGAGACTTTCCTTTGCAGAATCCATCGCCTCTTGAACTTTCCATTTTCTGTCTGTCTTCAGCTGGGGCTTGATTGCTTCTACCACCTTGTCTCCTGAGTCCTCCAGCATGCTTTGAAGTCTGATCTTCCCTGGTTTGTATTCCTCCAGGATGGATTTCAGTGGTAGTTTCAGCTTTGCTTGGCGACAGTACAGAGAGAGGCATATACTGGCTTTAAATGCCTTAATTTACAACTAAACTTTTTACTACAGTGGTGAGGATGACTCACGTATAGCACCTCTGAAAGTCAGCCCCTATAAGATATTAGCACAGTTGAGGCATTCTCTCTCTCTCTCTCTCTCTCTCTCTCTCTCTCTCTCTCTCTCTCTCTAACACCTCTGCTGACACTGAGTGCTATGTTTAGCCAGCTAGTCCTGTGACAGCCAGTGGGCACTGTTATCCTATCACGGGCAAAGATCATGCTTTTCTTGCACTGCACTCCCAACTGACATTGCTAAACCTGTCAGACAAGCTAGTTTGTTAACTGAATCACTGGCCCTCTCAGGAAGTGTGAGTGGAAGCATAAACACTTTTCACATAGTTTTACCTTAATCTACATTTTGAACTTTTTACGTAAGGGACACTTACTACTGTTAACTCTAGATTTACTGACCATCCTCATGAGCTAGAGTGTGAAGTAGCTTTTAATGATGAATAAAAAAAAAAGGAAACATTTTTCAAACGTGTGCACACTTAATATGGTGTACATGATACAGGCTACCCTTTCTGTCTCTGTTTCTGTCTCTGTCTCTATCTTTCTCTGTCAAGTCTCTGTCTCTATCTGTGTGACTTTCTGTCTCTCTGTCGCTCTCTGTCTCTTTCTCTCTCTCGGTCTCTCGGTCTCTCGGTCTCTCTCTCTCTCTCTCTCTCTCTCTCTCTCTCTCTCTCTCTCTCTCTGGACTCTACGGAATTTGTTTTTATTTTAAAGAACATTCTGAAAAAAAGATGAAACGCGGGCGCACGACGACGACGACGACGACACACACACACACACACACACACACATACACACACACACACACACACACACACACACACACACACACACACGCATGCACGCACGCTCGCTCGCTCGCACGCGCTCACACAAGTACGCATGCACGCACACACACACACAACGGGCGCGCGAAAACGCAGAGAGAGAGAGAGAGAGAGAGAGAGAGAGAGAGAGAGAGAGAGAGAGAGGAGAGAGAGAGAGAGAGAGAGAGAGAGAGCTTCTTCGATTTTAACAAAAATGTCTTCTATCGTATTTGGACAATAGCACCGTGGCCGTTTTGAAGTGATCAGTCTTCCAGTTTCGTAGGAAGAAATTGACGAGTTATTAAAACACTGCCAAACTCACAGTAATATACTGATACCGCCAAAAGAATAGGGAGCTACGTAAACAACAACAACAACATCTGATGTGAAAAAAACGCTAAACATATAAGAAAGAAAGCAACTCTTGTACTTACGCTCATATAGGCACCCACTGATGGGCAACAGCCGAGACGGGTGTCACAAGCTAAATAACCAATTAACACAACGAATATTGAAGACATTTCTTGATGACATTCTAAAGCAGACCACATGCTTGAAAATGTCACACACCGCATTTGCATACAATCACAGCCACAGCACGTTCACTCCATACGCTCGCATCTACTCCATTCATTCGAAGGAGAGAGACTGAGGAAACAAGGATGATTTTTTTGTGCTCCCTTGACCAAAACAACATCAAAGAATTCCACAATAACAATCACATCACATATAATGCACATTTTCTTGTTCAGTTTACATGTTCATTTATCATTTAAACATTTTAAGCATTTCCAACGACTTTTCTATTTACTACATGAACATTTCCAATCACTCTCCTGTTTTTCTTCTGGTACTGGACAACAACCGATATAAAATTTCGCTCTTTGTTAAGATCCACTTGCAGGAATCGAATCGCAGGAGGTAGTCTTTGTCCAGTGGTTGGACGCTGAGGTTTTCTGTAAAGAAATCCCAAGTCTTACCGTCAGGTTTGGAACATGTAATTAATTTTCTTTCTGAGGACATTACACAACAAAACATGGTAACACCTCGTACTCACGAATTCGTAGCATTCCTTTTCCCGAACATTGCTACCTACAGTTGGGGATGCCAGGTGAAATCTTTACAGTAAATATTAATCTCAAAAAAAACGATTTGCGTTATCTTTTTAATAAATCAGTTACGCGTTTTCATAAAAATGCTTCTCATTACACAATCTTGTTACCTTTACTCTTATTTTTTTTAATTAATTGCGTTAATGTTTGTGAATAAATTGTTTATATTCACTAATGAATGATTTCGCTCTCCTCTTTATTTATTTATTATTCCCCAAACTATCAACTTACCTATGGGGAATGAACACTAAAACAAAATCCCTAGTAGACTTTATCTGCACTACGTCGGTGACCACTCTCTCATCGCTCGGAAAACAACCCCGAAGGTTGAAAAGTATTCAATTCAATTCAACTGAGTTCAATTCAGTTCAGTTCAATCAACGTTATTGTCCATCGGAAAATTTTCTTCTGCTCCACATCATTTCACAAGTACATAAGACATTACAAAAAGGCATTATAAATCATTACGTAAAAGCCTGTGTTAGTACATGTATTCATATATACATCAACACTCCCCCCCCCCCCCTCCACACACACACACGCACACATCTACACACACATACACACACGCACGCGCGCGCGCGCGTACACACATAAAATAAAAAAAGAAATCCATAAAACATAAAACATTACATAGATTATAAAAACAACACGTAAAAACACAAACTCACCCGCACCAACGCCCAAACACTGAAACACACAAATACGTACCCCCCCCACCCCCCCCCACCCCACCCCCCCCCCCCCCACACACACACACATACACGCGCGCGCGCGCGCACACACACACACACACACACACACACACACACATACACACACACACACACACACACGTACACATACAGAGTCATAGTCACAGTAAAAGCATAATATTGCAAACTGAATTGTTCTTGTATGAGACACGGGTCATGACAGTCAAACACAGGCTTTAGAGTTTAAAATGCTAATGGCACTTGGTATAAAAGACTTCTTGAAGACATTCGTCGGTGCTCTGGGCATTCTGTAGCGTGTTCCTGATGGAAGTTTTTCAAAGTGGCAGTGGAGTGGTGTGAGGGATCAGAGTAATATTCACAGATTTCATGATTACAGAAACAGTAAAGACTTCTCTGAGAGCAGATTGCTTTTTTTCCCTATATCCTTACTTGCCTGATTGACAATTCTGGCAAGCTTTGCTCGATCTTTCTGTGAAAGATTTCCAAACCAGACAGTAATGTTGAATGACATTAGACTTTGTATTAAGCTTACATATTTACCTTTTCTAGTACATGTTGACTGACATCAAAACTACGTAATTTTCTCAACAGAAACAGCCTTTGATTTGATGTTTTGAAGGTACCGTCAATATGCTGACTAAAAGACAGCTTACGATCAATGTGTTCACCAAGATATTTGAAACAGTCAACAGTTTCTCTTGTCTGTCCATTTATCACAACTGGTTGAAATGAACTATCTGATGTTGAAAAGTTTAATACAAGGTCTTTGGTCTTACCACAATTAAGTTGCAAGAAGCTGGAAGAACACCAGTCCTGTAGTTCTAACATGTGACTGAAGTATGCTTGCTCATTTATAGAGCCTTCTTTAAACAAAAGACTTAAAAGAGCCATATCCTCAGCATATTTAAATAGGTTCAGAAGTGCACCTGGAGACCTTTTCTCCTGTCTGGCATCTCCTGGTCCTACTAAACAGTGAGTTTCTCTCACCCATCACGGGACTCAGCGTCCAATGAACAATAAGAAAAGGTTAGGGATTTGAGCACTGTTCACACACGGTGTAACATTGTGGCATACTTTAAAATACCATCCTTTTTCAAAAACTCCACCTGCACTCCTCAACATGAAGATTCATCAAACGTTCCATACCCAATACATCCACACGCATTTCCTGTCATGACATAAGAATTGAATGATAAGTTATTAGTTTGTTTTTTTTTTTTTTTTCGATTGAAGGGAATGTGAACTATGTATTTTGACATGATTAGTTAACATCAAAGTGAAATAACAAATGCTACAACAAAAAGCCCTCCTTCGGTTGCAACCTTGCCATGGTCGAAAGGCTTGTGTGGTCCAGTGATCAATTAAGCACTGCTGACAATGGCATCAGCACTTCGATGGTAGGTTAGTTTCTCAAAACGCTTGTAGGCCTGTATAGCCTAACTGATGACTGGCCAAAACACAACCTGGTTGGAGCTGATGCTGCTGGTAGGGTCTCCCATGTCAGACAGGTTAAGGGTGAGGGCCCTGACAAACTGTCACCCACTTTTTTCCTGTTCTGTCTTCTGCCTTCAGGGATCTCGTCTGTCCTTCACTGCCCTTCAAGTCTTCTTTTCCACATTCTTCTTTTCTCTGTGATCTTAAGATCCACTGCATTTGCCTTGCAGCGCAACCTATGATGGAGAATGAGATCCTGGTGATCGAGAGGGCAGGTACTCTCGAATGTATCGTTAGCTTGGAGCTCTCCTGGACAGGAGGTACACACTGGCCTATGTGTATCAATCGCCTACCCCGGGGCAAGACAGGCACTTGCCCGGCTGGCCAAGGTAACCCCTTAGTTCTCTGCTGTCCATCCCCAGGAGCTGGGTATGATCAGGGCGGAATCATGGGGAATACGGTTACCTGGTTGTTGTTCCCTGAATATTCCTTCCGAAGCCTGGAAAGAGTCAAGATACCAATTTCTTGGCCCTGACCTCATAGTTGGATTCCATGGTGAGTGGGTATCCGAGGGATGAAATTTTGATTCAGACGAAATTGCCTCTTCACCAACCCCTCCTTCTCCCAACCTGAGAAGGCTGGAAAATTTAAGCAAAGAAGAAATTATGATCATGAGGAGGAGGACTCCGATTCAGGTTCTTAGGTCAGAAGAAACTCATGGCTGATAGAAGAGCTTCATGGCTGATAGTGGATCGAGGGTGCTGATAAGAACAAACCTTCGTCGGCGCTTGCTCCTTTTGCAATTCAGAAAGGTTTTGAAGACTTGTGAACAATCTCAAATCCATTACAAGACCGAGGACGGGTTATTATTCTTAGAATGCTGTTCTAAACGTTAATCGCATCTGCTCCTGAAGGCTGCTGCGATTGTGGATCAAGAAATACGGGCGTCACCCACAAACAGTTAACTCATCCAAGGGTGTCACACAGTGGCCTGACCTGAAAGATACATATGAAGCCAGAATCAAGTTCAAGCTTTCTTCGCAGGGGGTCGTGGATATGCATAAAGTTACAGTAAAAAAAAAGAAAGAAAAAGGAACAGAAAGAGTGCCTACAAACACGCTCTTTCTGTTCTGTTGCACTCCTGAACTTCCAAGGCGATCAAAGTAGGCTGCTTGAACGTTAGAGTTGTGTGTGTGTGTGTGTGTGTGTGTGTGTGTGTGTGTGTGTGTGTGTGTGTGTGTGTGTGTGTGAACGCGCGCGCGTGCGTTTGTGCACTTCTGTCTGTCTCGGTCTCTATATGCGTTTCTCTGTCTCGGTCTCCCTGTCTCTGTCTCTATCTGTCTGCCTGTCTGTCTGTCTGTCTGTTTCTGTGCGTGAGTGTGCGTGCGTGCGTGCATGTGTGTGTGTGTGTGTGTGTGTGTGTGTGTGTGTGTGTGTTTGTGTGCGTGTGTGTGTGCGCATGCGCTCTCCCGTGTGTGTGTGTGTGTGTGTGTGTGTGTGTGTGTGTGTGTGTAAATTTCACTTTTGAAAATGGTTAAGGTCTACCTTAGTGCAGGTAATCTCGACATAGGATCAATGGATTTTGATGGCCTCGCAATCAGACGCGGCCCATTGTCCTCGAGGCTTGATGGAACAAATTAGATACAGTACATACAAAAAGAATACTGGTCTTATCATATTTGCTTCTTTCTCCCGCCGCACCATTTCACTACGCAAAGCGCAGTGGTCGCAGATCGAGTGGAGCCGCCCCACTTGTGTAAGGTATTGATTTAATGTTCATGAAATCACATATCTTTCATCCGAAAGACATTCAGCCTGGCTGAATGGATGAGATGCAGCCGGTGATTTACTTTCTCTAGATTGATGCTCCGCCGCCCGTTTTATCCCATTTCTCTCTGCGAATTGTGCGCTTCTCTCCTGTTACAAGAGCAGCTGTTATGGTGACCGTTGTGGAATCAAGGAAAGTTCATAGACAGAACAAAAGTGCGTTCTGAACGTACATTTGCTGCGTTTACTTCCAGGTTTTGGCTTTGATGACTTCTTCATCATACTGGAACAGAAGACCCAAAGAGCAATTTTTTTTAGAGAGTTAAATTCTCCGTAGACCTACGTCTATATGTGTTTGATACTATTCTCTTATCAGAAACATCACCAGGTCTGTAACAATTATTGAATGCCTTCAAGTATTGCCAGCGATGGCATTGATAGGTAATCCAATTACAGATTAATTTGTTGTCAAAAGAGAAAACAAAAAGATAATTACATTCTAGTGATGAAAAAGAAAATCTTGAAATAGTCGACTATCTCACGTATTTAGGTGCAGAGCTCAATAAAAAAAAAAAATTCAGAAAAGCCAGAAAAAGTGTGTTTTGATTGGGGACAAAACGTCATGTTCTGCTCATCAAAAGATACTTTGTCCAAAAAGACTGTTTAAAAACAAATTCCACGTTTCATTCTTAAATATTGTGTGTGTGTGTGTGTGTGTGTGTGTGTGTGTGTGTGTGAGTGCGTACGTGCGTGCGTGCGTGCGTGCGTGCGTGCGTGCGTGCGTGCGTGTGTGTGTGTGTGTGTGTGTGTGTGTGTGTGTGTGTGTGTGTGCATGTGTGTGTGTGCGCGCGCGCGTGCGCGCGCGTGTGCGCGTGTGTGTGTGTGTGTGTGTGTGTGTGTGTGTGTAAGGTAAGGTAACGTTGTTTGTAGCTCAGCCGACTGCAAAGGGCAACACAAGGTCTATCACTGCGTTCAAGTCAACTCACAAGTCATTAAGAAAAAAAGAAAAAGAAAAAAGTCATTAAAAAGAAAAGAAGAAAACCCTCGTTCACGCAACCCTTGAAATACACCTAAAATCACACCGCAAATTTCGTTAACAATCTTTCTTCTGTGGAATCTTAGATCAGATGAAAAATGTTGATCTCTTTCAGAAATTCAAAGATCACATCCGGTAGGACATCACTGAACAAGGTTACCATGGAGTCTGCTGTACAGTGTTTATGTCTCACATTATGCAAGTCCTAGCACTCCAAAAGAACATGTTTCACTGTGAATGGTACATGGCCTGGAATACATGGCGGAGCTTCTTCACCTTCCAAAAGATAATAATGGGTGTGAAAGGAGTGGCCTGTGTCAAACGGCACAAGCAACATGGTAAACACGTTTAGGTTTGGACGGATCTGGAGCAGTTTGTTATCCGTCGTCTGCGAGTTCCGTTCCTCTTGCCAGATGTCTTTGACGTAAGCCTGGGGTTTGGGTTTCAGATCAGTGTGATGAATGTGTGTGTGTGTGTGTGTGTGTGTGTGTGTGTGTGTGTGTGTGTTTGACAAAAACAGTAACAACATGCACTAGCATCAGCACCACCATCGAATTCTCTCACTCTCACCCCTCTTCACGCACCTTCTTCGTTTCCCCCCCCCGACAATGAAGAAATCCCGTGTATAAGCCCTGCCCTGTCCTCTGCCTTCACTTCGAAAACGTCTCTTTTCTTCTGTCTCGTGAAAAACTGAAAAGGCAGTGTAGCAGGGAAAATGTTGTGATAAAGAGAGAAAATGCAAGTTAATCACAAAAGTTGTGTGCCCTTTAAAATTTGACGTTTTGCAAATGTCAGACACAAAGGGCATCTCGTGTTAAAAATTATCATGTCTGCAGTAAGCACGCGCACCTGAGAGAGAGAGAGAGAGAGAGAGAGAGAGAGAGAGAGAGAGAGAGAGAGAGAGAGAGAGAGAGAGAGAGAGAGAGAGAGAGATGAACACTGAACATTTCGAATGTCATTAGCTACACAGCCTCGATGACACGGGGAGGGTGGGGGAGAGGGGGGGGGGGTGCTAAGCAAAAATGCAAATAACGTGAACAATGAATCCAAAACAAACACGAACTAGATCAAAGCTAGTATTGCAAGCAAAGTAAGCCTGAATACCGACCATCCAGTATAATACACCTTCAAAGAATTCGCAACGCATTAACAATCAAAAACC
>JADBJO010000407.1:530000-547500 GCA_016801955.1 Conus betulinus
TCACCTATCCATTATTACATCTTTCCGCATATTACATTTCCTTTTGAACCCCTCGCTTCCCAGGTATTTTAAGTTTGGTACAATGTTTTATGACGTCATGTTTTAATTTAAGTAAAGAGGTTTACCATACTGAATAAGAATGGGGTTTCACTACCTCTCCAATGGTATATATATATGTGTGTGTGTGTGTGTGTGTGTGTGTGTGTGTGTGTGTGTGTGTGTGTGTGTGTGTGATATAGACATAGACACAAGTATGTAAGCTGATTTGTCTTTACTTTTGGAATTCTGATG
This sequence comes from Conus betulinus, assembly GCA_016801955.1. Classification (NCBI taxonomy): domain Eukaryota; kingdom Metazoa; phylum Mollusca; class Gastropoda; order Neogastropoda; family Conidae; genus Conus; species Conus betulinus. The sequence continues at coordinate 530,292 of JADBJO010000407.1, forward strand.
GTGTTTTTTGTGTTGTTTTCCGATAATGCAGATTCCTGAGGAAGCCTTCAAAAAGGGCGAAATTTGAAAATAAAAGAAGGGAAGACATTGAGTGGACGACTTCTTGATTTATATATATATATATATATATATATATATATATATATATATATATATATATATATATATATATAAAGATAGGCTATAATGTGAACTTGAAGTTGTTTGGATTTCTTTTTGGACTGATGTGTGGCTAAACCAAGTGTCGAAAAATAAGAACGCTCCCCCGAAAGAACTGAGACTGCCATGTTCGATGTTCTAATAGATTCCATGTGTACAGAATGTCCAATCATTTACATTTTTGACAACTTCCATTGGTCGCAATCTGTACTCATTGAAAGGTACCTGAAGCGCATAATTAGATCTGTATGTACAATGTCATCCCGATACACAGACGCATACTTTGAAATATTGAATGTCAGGATTTTACCATACACGAAGTTCATTTTGTATCATTTTGTAACTTCTTGTCCAGAATCAGAATGCATTGAGGAGCAGTTTACACAACACAAGTATTTTAAAGGTCCATGCTTATTCACATTAATTATTTTATGAATATGCAAGCCAGAAGCACCGTTAGCTCTTTAGCTGTTGACATGTTAAACCTCAGAAGAATCTCTCTCTCTCTCTCTCTCTCTCTCTCTCTCTCTCTCTCTCTCATTAAGAGTGCACTGGGCGGGAAACATGGCGGGAAACATGGCGACCAGATGTGGAAACCAAGAACGAGCATACAGAAAAACTAGAAGGGCACTCGCAGACTTCCGCCACGATGGGAGGAATCTTTGATTATGTTCTGTACGTCGGTTCACATGGAGAACACCTTTATTTTTCCGCCAGGAGAAGTCATAACTGGTACGGCAAAAAAAGTTTCTTCCCATGTATTTCTTTAATGAAATACGGAAAATACGACGCGTTATCAACACTTATCTCTCTCGAATTCAGTTCGTATCATAAATTGAGAAAGGAATGCCGCTGACAGACCCTGGTTCCCTCATGTCGTTCAAATCGAGTGCTGTAGTCGTTGTGTCATAACCCGTGTTATCCAGAATCTGCCGCTTGATTCGGATCAGCACCAAAGATTCACGCAAAACTGTGAATAACATAAATAGTTTTTTCTACAAACGGTACATAGATGATGGATTCGGCATTTGGGTGGGGGATCTTGAGTCACTGGTCCAGTTTACAAACACACAAATTCCATACACAAAAAATATCAAAATCACGCTCCGATGGAGCACAACACAAATCGAGTTCCTGGATACTCTGGTGAAGTCAGAGAATGGGCACGTGATACAGATTTCTTTAAAAAAAAAAAAAAAAAAACAACAAAAAAAAACAAACAAAAAAACAAAAAAAAACAAACAAACAAAAAAAAAAAAAAAACCCAACTGACAAACAGCTGTACCTTCGACAGGACTCTTGCCACCCAACACATACGAAGAAATCTATTGCCTATGGGTTAGGTGTAAGATTAAGGAGAATTTGTGAGAAAAATGAAGACTACTTCAGACACCGATCAGAACTCAAGCGTCAACCGAGGAAACGTAAATACAGCGGTAGAATTATCAAGGTTGATAATATGGACAGAAAACATCTGTTGGAAAAGAAAAACACAAATAAAAACAAAAAAGAGGGATTCGGTGAGCGACATTCGTCGAGTGAGGAAGCAGATCGCACGCTCTCTGTCCAGGCCGAATCTGTGAACTCTGTCGCTCGCAAACGCAGTTGTTTTCAGGTTTTGCGTTTACGCTTTGATTCCGATTTCGAGTTCCCTTCCGTCTACTGGAAACAATAATGGAAAATTTTTCAACGGTTAATCCCGTGTTTCTGATATCTAAAGACTTTCCCGACTACGAGAACCGCCCATCCGTTCTAAAAAATATGTTTGGCGGGCGAACTTGCTGCTGGTCAAGGTTCCATTCTCGGCGCACAGAACATTCGTAGCCTTTGGCGCATTTATCCGGCCACGAAAGAGGCACACACGGACATCCTGGTGAAGGGGATTGGATTGAGAGGAGCTATTCTCCAGGTATCGAACACGAACCCTTTCATTCTGCACAGCATGACAGGTGAGGAGAAACCTACAACAAAACTGTGGACCGACAGTATTCCAATATCAGTCGCAGAATCTGAAATTGAACATTTCCTCACAAAACTCGGATGTGAATAAGATCTGCGATAAAAATGTAGAGAACAAGGGATGCGGACCACAAAGCTGACTCGTTTCTTAACGGGTCGACGGGTTTGTTTTCATTACAGTCCCTCCCACTCCTCTCGATAAATTCATTAAAATTAACATATTCTCTGCAAAGCCTTTTCACAAAGAACAAAAACAGGCAGGGAAAACTGTGTGTGTTCCCGATATCTCAAACCTAACCACCACGCGTCTCAATGCTCAGGTGAGATTGTGTGTAAACAGTGCGGCAAACCGGGACACAAACGAGGGGATGCAGTGTGTGATCTCGCAGATAAACAAGCGGGAGATACACAACCACTGCCCAAACCAAGAAAACCAACAAAGGAGGCCAAATATGACAGTACGTTAACAGGACCCAGCACTAAGTCTGTTGGCAGGAACGACAGAAGCCGCCCCCTCACGTGTCAAGCTACGCTTGTCACCACCCTTGGCCCCCCATCACAGGTCGAGCACCCCCCACCCAAACGGCACCTTTTCGGACAGCACACCAGTCCTGAGCAGCAGGAGCGGAGAAGCAGCGACGACGAGGCGAGGAGTCCGAGACCCTGCGGATCGCATAAAGGATGACACCGGCTCCCGCACGGTATCAGCGGCGCATGGCAGTAGCGACTGTGTCACGATCACTTGGATTTGACGGTAAACGACCCTGACAATGAATACGGATTGCGATTTTGGATTGTGATTTTTGCATAGCTATTTGAAGGTAACTGAAATGTTAAAGGAAAAAAAGACACACCTTTTATTGTTTCGATGGATAAACTGCGTATAGTGTCTCTAAATGTCAGAGGTCTTTAAAAAATGTAACGAAAAGGAAATCTTTGTTCTCTTACTTTAGAAAACATCACTTTGATATAATATGTATACAGGAAGCTCATGTAACGGATACAGATGTAGAAGCATGGGAAAGACAGTGGGGCGGGAACATTTTCTGTAATCCAGGTACGAATAGGAGTAAGGGGGAAGCTCTTTTGGTGTCTAAAAATTTTAAGGGTGAGGTAAAGCCAATACTGGTACAAAACGGCATCTTACTTGTCTCTGTTGTGAATGAGGTACACAATTTGTCAAAAGCAAATGTGTGTGCACCCAACAATACAAAAGAAAAGATAACATACTTTCGAAATCTAATTGAAACTTTAATTCCTGTTGATGATAATCTATTAATTTTTGGTGATTTTCATTGTTCACTCAGCAGTGACCTGGACATAGCATCAGGAAATCCACACAATAAATCTGAAACTGATGCCTTTAAACTGACAATAGATACGTTAGAATTGACTGATGCATAGACTGTATCATCCAAATGAAAAAGAGGCAACTTGGATGCGATCAAATCCATGTCTTGCACGCCGGCTAGACTATTTTTTTTGTCCGAGAACGTTTTGAGTTTTTGTACCTCTTGTGAACACTTTACAGTTCCTAATTCCGACCATAAAACTGTCGTTCTGAATCTTAATGAGAATAAGTTTGTACAAGGTCCGGGGTTTTGGAGGTTTAATAATAGTCATTTAAAAAACAATACTTTTGTGCAAAAAAAATGAACGAGATTTTAGACTCATTTTCCTCAGAAAACAGGGACATGAACAACGAAGAGAAGTGGGAGTTGTGTAAAGTGGAAATACGGAATTTTTGTGTTGAATTTGAAAAAAAAAATTATCATGTCAGAGAAGGAATAAATCACTGAAACTTGGAGCGCACTTGAAAGATTTAGAAAAACAACTTGTAGACAATCCCCCAAATGAAATCATTCTTGAGGATTATATGAAAACCAAACAAAAACTAGAAATAATGCACATTCATAAAACAAAAGGCGTTCACGTTCGAGCTAGATTCAGATGGATCGAGGAAGGAGAGAAGAATTCTAAATACTTTTGCAGCCTGGAAAAAGCGCGAAATAAAAATAAGATTATTACAAAAACTGTGCAAAGAGTCGGGGGAAATTCTCACAGATCAAAAAGAAATTCTACATGAACAAGCCTCTCTTTATATAAAAAGTTGTAAAGTCAGGTGACTGAAGTGGATGATGCAAAACGCGCAGCCGATACATTCATGAAAAATGAACCACAAAAACGCTTAAATGAAAATAAAGCCATAGTGTGCGAAGGCATGGTTACGCATAGTGTGAGACAACTGCTTTTAAAAACTTGAAAAATGATTCGGCTTCAGGAAGCGACGGTTTGACAGTAGAATTTTAACATTCTTTGGGGTAGGATTGGTATTACTGTGACTAACTCCTTCACTGAATCATTTGATAAAGGAAAGCTCTCATTTATTCAAAGACAAGGCAATATAACTCTGATACATAAGGGGAAAGAGTTAGAAAGAGATAAACTTAGTAACTGGAGACCAATAACCTTGACAATTACAGACCATAAAATATTGGCAAAGGTTCTGGGAGAAAGATTAAGCAAAATAATACATACACTGATAAATGAGGATCAAGTAGGATATATGAAAGGAAGAAATATAGCAACCGTTTTACGAATCATTGATGATGTGATTAATTACCTGAATAAAACTGGTAAAGCTGGGTACTTACTGGCCTTGGAGTACTCAAAAGCATTTGACTCCATTTCAAAAACGTATCTTTTGCACGTATTAAAATGTTTGGTTTTGGAACGGATTTCCAGAAATGGATACAGGTTTTGACCAACAGAAACTAAAGCAGTGTTAACCACGGGGGATGGTTATCTGAACCATTTGATGTCGAATGTGGTATTAGGCAGGGCTGTCCATTTTCACCTTTAGCCTTTGTACAAGCAGTAGAACTACTGGCTATTAAAGTAAGAAACAGTAACACACTGACATTAGAGTGCCAAAAATGATTATGAACGAAGCCAGGCTATAAAAAATAAAACAACTGACAGATGACACAGGATTATTTTTTTAATACAAAACAAGGTATGTTGTTATCTTTTGATATTCTAAAAACATTTGAAACTTTTTCAGGACTAAAACTTACCATGGACAAAACTAAGGCTTTAAGAATGGGCCGACAACTGTATGAACAAAATCTTCCATTTATATTGAACGATGGAATTAAAATTCTAGGAATTTACTTTCGAAATGACACCATTGTAAAAAGCGTTGAAGAGAATTGGAAAGGGCGAATTGACTATATGCAAAAACTAATAAAGGATTGGAGCAGAAGAGATCTTAGCATTCAAGGTAAAATTGTAGTGATAAAGACTTTTATAGTAAGCCAGCTTGTTTTCGTTATGCAAGCTATTGGTATTCCCCGAAAATATATTGAATAAAAATCAACACAATTTTATACAAATTCATTTGGCAAAGAAAACTCAAAAACCGAAGAGCATTTGAAAAAGCAAAAAAAAAACAACAAAATAATGGAGTCTGACTATAAATATGGTGGTGTGAACATGCTAAATATTAAAGAACGTCAAATGCTCATTTATTTACAATGGGGCGGGAAAATTATTCGCCTCAACAGAAGAAAAACTGGTCTAAAATTCCCAAGTGACACTTGAATAAAATATAAAGCATAATGGCATATTTCAAATTAATTGTAGGGCAAAGCAGATATGGCAGATAGAGAAAATAAATAACGATTTCTGGAAAAATGGGCTGATGATCATATACTTGGACACAAAAAAGAGAGATCACGTTAAAAGAAATGTCTTGCTGTAACTTTGTGTCCCTACCATTATATTTCAATAATTTGATAAAGTATAAAGATAAAACATCATACTTCAAAAGATGGAAAGAAAAAGGATTAGAGCATGTAAGAGATGTAGTGCACACAACCGAAGGCAGACTGCTCCATGTTGAAGAAATAGAGACTACTCCAGGATACAAAAGTGGTGAGACAATCTTCGAATACAATGCGTTAAAAATGTTTTGCCAGCATCTTGGGTGCAATGGATAGAGAGCAACAGAAATTCTGGGAATGACACTGTTTGAATGTGATGCTGTCTTATTTAATACCAAACCCCAAAATATAAACAAATACTTTACAAAAGGAAACAAATGTAACACCACGGTGTAAGGACTTTTGACACAGAAAGTTGAACTTTGAAAAAGACGAAAGTATTTGGCTTACACCAAGGTTAGCTCCAAAGGAAGTTAGACTACGAGTACTTCAGTGGAAAACCATCCATAATATACATCATACAAATATACTTTTACACAAAATGAAGTCAACAGAAACAAGTAAATGCGACAACTGTCTGAATGAAATTGATCTTATTGAACACTTCTATTTTTTGTTGTTGTTGTTGCTCTCCAATAAATAAGCTTTGAAAAAGTGTGGAAACGCTTATTTCATATGAAGTTGGCATGTTGAGAAAACTCTCTTTGATTGACGTTCTGTTTGGTGTTCAATCAGACCAGATGAGTAGATATACCCGTTCAAAAATAAATAATATTATATTAATTGCTAAAATGTCAATCAGTATTGCTCGAAAAACAAAAAAAAATTATCCATAATACAAATAATTTTTGAACAAAACATACAACTAAGAGAGAAAATATATTACCGGGTCCATAGCATAATGCACAGTTCATCATTCTAGCACGGTGTTTGTTAATCATTGGTTGACCTGTAATTGTAGAAAACAATGTTAATCTTATTCACAAATAGCACACTCACATCCACTCCGATATGCGCGCGCGCGCGCACGCACACACACACACACACACACACACACACACACACACACACACACACACACACACACACACACACACACACACACACACTCACTCACTCACACACACATATTTACATACTTATCATCATGCTTCTTGGCTTTCCTCATGTCTCCCTTATAGACTTTCTTTTCTCTATAAGGGTAGCATCTTTGGGGAATTGTCCAATTTCCGAGATTATGGGTGATCATCGTCTGTGTCTCCTGTATACTTATATTTCCTTTCCTAGAGTCGTCCTTGCATTTGTTTTCGACATTTTGTTTTGTCAAGGATGATTACCAGGAATATTTGGAAGCTCAGGTTTGACTGCGATGGGTGTCGATACTTACTTTTTGTTTAACTTTGCATACAAATGTACATCGGTAAATGGAAGACACGGATCTGTATGATAAGCAAGTGCTTACGAAAGAAGGAAGAGGAAAGGAGGAGAAAAACGAAAGGGGAGAGAAAGAAAAGAAGGGGGGGAGAAGGGGGGGGAGGCTGCCCTAATCAGAGAAAAGCGAAGTGGTGAGCCGAGTTTTAACACATTTTACATGTATATCTACGATGCCACCTCTGTCTGTCTGTCCGCCTGTCTGTCTATTTGTCTGTGTGTGTCTGTCTTTCTTTCTTTCTCTCTCTCTCTCTCTCTCTCTCTCTCTCTCTCTCTCTCTCTCTCTCTCTCTCTCTCTCTGCGAAAAACTGTAAGAAAAGAAAATGATGAAGTCTTTTGTTTCATTTGTGTTGTTCTCTTTACATAGCCAGCACATCATTCGAGTGAGAGTGCCAGTACACCACACATTAGAACACTAACAAACCCAGACACTCAATCGCCAAAACACTAAAGTCATCAAAAATGTGTCCATTTGTGAGAAAACATACAGACAATGCATGGCGTTTAAGGGATTGATTGGAGAGAAAAAAAAAGAAAGAAGAGAGAGAAAAAAGGAAAAATGTCTTGGAATTTTTTCCGCTTTTTGTTTTTTGGCAGACGAAGAGGACAGCGTGAAGCACCAAAAAATGAAGAGGTGATTTCTGCTTTAGGAAAAAAAAAGTCACCGCCTTAGGTGCTCCATTGATCCGACAACTGCTGCGAAAAAAAAAAGAGTGCCCCTTGTCCTGACATACTCAAGGTCACTACCAGACGTGAGGACAATACTTCAAAACACACCAACACTCTCTATAAACACCTGAACGCATGCGGAAAGTGTTTGAAACCCCCCTAATTCTTCATACAGACGTGATAGAAATCTTTGTGACACCCTCGTCCCACAAAACAACAACAACAACAACAACAACACAAAAACAGAAAGGGTTATGAGTGGAGAGACAGAGACTTGCGATTGTGACATCTGCATCTCATTGGTTACAACATCTGTATTCGATGCAAAACGCAACAAAACATATGACCGGAACAGGGGGAGACACATCCTGCCATCGTTCGGTCGCATGACGTGAGCTCGACTCACGGACGTGCGCGCCAAACACAGTTCACCCCGTCAGTCGAACGGTGGGTGAAGGCTGCCGGATGGTAGCTCCGCTTTCGGCCGTCTATCTTGACACACCAGGTCAAAATACATAGGTTACGAAAAAAAACAATCAAAAAAGAGACAGAAATGTAGTAAATGCACTACTATGCAAAAGATGCAACAAAACAGTGTATGTTGGAGAGACAGAACGCATGTTAAAGGAGAGAATAATAAAACACAAAAAGAGACAGACAATTTCAAAAAGAAAAGCCATTATGCGTCACTTCCCCAACCACGTTGAAGACGATCTCGCCGTAGCAATCCTGTCCAAGACGTATGGTGAAACGAAAGACTTCAGACTGATCGTTGAAAAGAAATGGAGCAGAGCCCTGGACAGAGGACTACCAAATGGGTGTAATGTTAAAAGAAATATGTAAACCTATAAAGACTGGTGTCCCTTCTTGCCGCGGCGGAGGATGGCTGTACCCCAACTTCAGCGTTGTGGGGGTTCCAGATCAGACCACGACCTCTGCCTCTATTTGGCGAATAGACCATTGACGATTTGACACTGGTTCACTGCGGGGCCCCTTCCCTTCGCTCCCCTTCTTACGGGTCTCCACTGCATCAAAATCCCCCCCCCCCCCCCCCCTTATAACAAACCAACACCATCACCTACCCCCCCCCTCCCCCCTGCCTCAACAACCCCCACTCTACCCCCCCCCCCCCAACACCCCCCCTGCCCCCCCATCCCCATCCCCCCACCCATCCCCACCCCACCCATCCCATCCCAGACCCCCCCACCCCCAATTCCGACACACCCACCCCTACCCCGAACAAACCCCAACCCCCATCCCCCGAAGACCCCCAAACAACATCCCCCACTTCCCCTCACCCCCCTCCCTTTTTTCCCCATCCCCCCCCCCCCAACCCCCACAACCCCATCCCCTCCCCTCACCACACAACAGAGGGTGTAAAAGACAGTTGTTGAACGTTCTCTTACTGTTTTGTGTCTCAGTTTGGCTGATTGCACTGTCCCTGCTGGCGATAACGATAAAAATAGCGCTGCAACAGAACGTTCTGGTTGTTCCGTGTATGCAACGCAACCATGATTTTCTCTTAAGTAAGAGAGAACACGTAATGATTACGTCAATATTGTAGACGCCATTCTCCGACTTAACCAACCATGCATTTTACCTAGCTTCTCCGTCCTTTTTGTTGTTTCCCTGATGAAGGCCATGCGGCCCAAATATATCGTGCAGAGTGTTTGACAATTTCATGTTTATAATATTTATGTTTGATGAATTTGTCCCAAACGATCCTAAGAGTAGGACATGTTACGGCATACTTTGTCGCCTTTGCACACTTTGTCACGCAGCAGGGCAACAGAGAACAAAATGTAACTCGTTCTCCAGAGATTCTTTGCACAGTGGACAAAGTAAATGACTGCCATTACCCAGTTTTGAATTTATGACGATGAATAGCTGTTTCTGAAATTCTGGCCATATCAAGTGATAAGCAGGTTTCATATAATACAGATCACAACAATTCCAATAAAATTCAAACCTTTCACTATTCTGATAAAGTCAGACCATTTTTCCCACCGGCAATTAATTAATCGTCGATGAAAAACAGTTGTAAATTCACGTACATTTTCAACACCTTGATCAAACCACACAAACCCAAACCCGTTTTCAAGCAAACAAAGCCAAACTTCAGTTACTCAGCTGCGCTTTCCTCTTGCGCTTAGGTCATAGAGCATATTGTAGGTTTTGCGGGTTGTTCTATTGTCATCTATTTGTAACAATTTCAACCAATAGCGGATACATGTTACAGCAGAAATAAGATATACAGGGAATCTACTGGTTTCACTATACATGAGATCATTAGGCGTTCGTCTGTCCAGGGCAAGAAACTTCTTTAAGGAAGCATTATGTACTGTTTCACAGTGAATGGCAGCATCGTCAAGACCCCATATTTATAGCTTTATTGTACAATGGTTGGACTTAACTATAGAATAACATAAAAACTATACTAAAAGAAGAATTATTCAGTAGTCTTACTTTTTCATGATACAAACCAAAGCATTGTTAGCCCTTCAAGCGAAATCTTCACAAGCGCCAATAAAAACAAACGAGTGGAAAAAAAATATCCTCAAATATTTATTAGCATTATTTCACCGTCATAAAACCACTTCTCCCTTGCACTATTTATTAAATAGGTTCCTTTACGAAACACTACAATGCTACATTTATCCAAATTACTTTTCAGTTGGATAGAAGTAGCAGCCCATTGTAAACTATTGAGCTATGTTTGTCTCTGACATCAAGATCACATTATCAGCCAATAAAAGAATAAGGAATTCAAAAGCATCAGGTAATAGTAAGGCATCAAGTTTTCTATTAGTAATTACATTAATTACCAGTTCGTTGATAATTAGAGAAAATAAACTAAACTGCATGCATCACTTGTACAGTTAACGAAGTAGCACGACAACGAACTCTAGCTCTTACGTCATGTATATTCCTAACGCATCTGTACAACTTATGTTTACTACAGTTTAAATCAGAACTGGCCAGAATATTAAGCCAAAAGCTTTTTCAAAATCTATAAAAGCGACATAAAATTTTCTATTGTATGGAAATTGTTTTTGAACTGGTGCCAACAGAGTGAACATGTGGTCGACAGTTGAATAACATTGTTTATAGCCGGCTTAATGATCACCTGTTAGGTCGTTCTGCTCTACCCATTCTTGTGATCTATTGTTCATGATATTCCCAAACAGTTTACTGCATACCTTACTCAGAAAATTCCTCTATTGTTGTTAGTATTGTTGGCATCACCCTTCGTAAAAAGAGGCAAAATCATTGATTCGGGCCAGCTGTTCTGATGAACACCATCATCAAAAATAATTATTAAACAACTCTAGAAGAAAATGCATGGCCTGTTCAGAAGAGGATTCTAGTTTTTTAATTCGCTAATAATTCCGTCTGGACCAGCTGTTTTGCGGTTTTTCACCGTTCTCAATCCCAAAAATATTTCTTCTTTAGTGATAGGTCAGTTCATATAACTTATCATTATCATCATTGTTGACGTCGCTTACCTGCTCATTTTCAACATTAGACTGTAGTGAAGCATGAAAATGTTTAATCCATTCATCAACTTTAGTATTATTTTTGGACTGTTTTCGCTTCCGTGGAATCTTATGAACATTTTCCAAGAAATCTTTTTGATTTCTTACAGATGCAGCAATTTTTTTTCCAGCACTGATTTGTTAAAATCCTTTTCTGTTCTCTTTAATAAATGTTTACATTTACGTCTAGCTATTGAAAAATATCTTTGCCTGGTACGACTGGTACGTAACAATCTTATTACCTTTATTTTACTGAACACACACTCGTGATCGAACCAGTCTTGAGTTCTTCTGTTACTGTTAATGTCTGCTACTTTTCATACAGCCAGTGTTTTCTTTTAAACACTTACTGAATATATCTAAAGCTTTCATTCACATTAACATCTAACAAACTTATTGCAACATTGACTTTTGTACAGACGTGTGCACTGCACATTGTATCGTAGAAAAGGCTGGCATACTTGTCATGCAGCATAAATCTTTCCGACACAAAAATTAGTCTCTTGTATGCTGGTATGGCACTTATCTAATGACATAACATCGCATGCGGTTCGGGTTTTTAGTCAATTGTAATGCAATTAGTCCACGTTGTTCAATGACTGTGTTAGAGAAGTTGATCAGAGAATGTTTTAGTTTTGTTATTAAACATTTAAAACGTTGCCTTCGCGTCTGTGTGATGCTTCATTGGTGACTCCGAATCGTGAGTAGACCTTGTAGTGATCAGCTAATACCAGCTACGACCACTCCTACGCTCAAAGACTCATTTCAGTCATGTCAATGACAACAGAAGCAATTGGACAACTTGCAGACGCCATCCGGCAACAAACTTGATCTCAGACAGAAATATTTCCGCCTCAACCACCTGTGGCAGCTGTCGCCTTCAAAGCATCCCCCTTTTGGGCAACCAATGCATCAGCATGGTTTCTTCGTTTGGAGGTTGTTTTCCCTTCGCACACACCTCCCATTACGAATGACTTGACAAAATTTCATCATGTAGTACAACTTCTCGACTCAGATACAACCAGACGTGTACAAGCGGTAGTCGAACGCCCTCCAGACACTCAAAAGTATGAAACGCTCAAGGCGGCTCTACTCAAAGCTTTTGAGTCCACACAACTACAGAAAGATACTGCCCTTCTGTTTTGGATTGCCGATGTGACTCAACTAATCCTAGGCGCAGACTTTGTTGCTACCCAGAGACTGGCTATTTATCTCGCCAACAGACGTCTGGTATCCCTGGATAGAGGTTTGGTAATCCCCGCACAGCCAGCACGCTCGCAAGCAAGAAGAAGCATATGCAAGATTCAATCCCGCTACGAAGCAATTGTAGAGGCGTTTCCTGAATTCCTAGTACCTTCCTTCGCAGAAAACAAGCATGGTGTACTCCCACCACATTCCCACTACTGGTTCTCCTATGCATGCACGTGCACGTCGCCTCGATACGAGAGACTGACAGCTGCTAAAGCAGAGTTTGACGAAATGAGCACCTAGGTATCGTCCGCCGTTCATCTTCCCCTTGGTCATCACCACTGCACATGGTGAAGAAAAGCAATGGCAGCTGGCGTCCCTGCGGAGGTGATCGTCGACTAAATGATAAAACCAGAGATGACCGCTACCAACTTCCTCACATCCAGGACTTGAACACCAACCTTGCTAGAAAAAAAATTTTTTTTTCCAAAATTAATCTTGTTCGAGACTACAACCAAATTCCAGTCGCACCCGAGGATATTCCAAAAACAGCAGTGATCACCCCATTCGGCCTCTGAGCTCCTGAAAATGCCGTTTGGCCTGAAAAATGCAGCTCAGGCATTTCAGTGCCTCATGGACGGTGTTTTGAAGGACCTGGACTGCTGCTTTGTGTATCTTGATGACATTCTTGTTGCAAGTGCTTCACCCGAACAACATGAGGCCGATCTATGCACCATTTTCAGCCTATTGACTTCCAACGGTCTAGTGGTCAATATCAAGAAATGTGTTTTTGGTCAATGTTTCCTGCATTTCCTTGGACATTTAGTCTCAGCAGCCGGGAGAAAGTTCGCGCAATCGTTCTGACACTCCTTCTGACAAGAGAGCTCTTGAATGTTTCCTGTAATGATGAATTTCTATCACAGATTTCTCCCAGGCATCGCAAAGCGCCTTGCACCTCTGACTGAGGCTATCAAAGGTAAACCCAAGAACTTCACATGGACACCTGAATGTCAAGCTACATTTTAGGAGGCCAAATCAGCACTAGCTTCTGCTGTTATGTTCCATCACCCCGACCCTCAATCTCAAACAAAACTTTCAGTGACGCATCAGACACTGCCATGGAGCCGAACTGTCACAACAGCAGAATGGTATCTGGAAAACCATTGCTCACATCAACCCACCAACTTTACTCAACCGTTTGATCGTGAACTGTTGGCCATCTACAGTGCAATCCAGCATTTCCGCTACTTCTTGGAAGGAAGAGCATTCACGGTTTTCACAGATCACAAACCACTCACTCATGCCCTGACAAGCAACACTGACAGATCCCCTCGCCAGGAATGTCAGCTTTGCTACATAGCCGAGTTCACAACAGACATCAGACACATCAGCGGTCAGACAACATTGACCAAGAGCCACTGATTACTAGTTCATCACCAGTCCCTGCTGTAGATCTTGCTGCTCAAATGGCAGCGGCACAACAAACCGATCCCAACGTTGCAGACTTACGCTCCAATCCAGGATCCCCTACAATTGAGGGGTCATTCTGGATGGCACCCAAATTCTGTGTGATGTTTCTACGGGCAGCCCTCGGCCAGGGTACCTCCAGCATGGGACAAAAACTGTATTTGATGTTTTGCACAACCTGTGTCATCCTGGACACAAACCCACCGTCCGTGCTATCTCAGCACACTACATCTGGCCTGGACTCAAAAAAAAGATGTGAGGAACGTGGTCAAGGCTTGTCACGAATGTCAGGCTAGCAAAATTGGACGCCACACCAAAGCTCCACTCTCCCCTTTTGACCCCCGTGATAGACGCTTTGGTAATATACACATAGACCTTGTGGGACCACTCCCTTCATCAGAAGACTGCACTTATCTGCTTACCATTGTGGACAGATTTACAAGATGGCCAGAAGCTATTCCTCTTCCCGACGCAGAAGCTGTTACCTGTGCCAGGCCTTATTGCGTGTTCGGATCGCACGATTCGGAGTTCCAGACACAATTACTTCAGACCAAGGCCGTCAGTTCACCAGCGGCGCTGTGGCGGGAGCTGAACATGGTGCTCGGTGTTAAACCCCAAACTACTTCAGCGTACCACCCCCCCGGCTTACGGCATGGTGTGAAAGGTTTCATCGCAGTCTGAAAGCTGCTCTCGAGGCTCGCCTCGACGGACCTCGCTGGATGGATGACATACTAATCGTGATGCGTGGCATCCGGACAACGTGGAAAGAAGAACTTGACGTCCCTCCTGTCCTCCTCATCTATGGCACAAACCTCCGAGTGCCTGGTGATTTCCTTCTACCCCCATGTGCAGACATGGTGTTCCCTTCCATACCTTCGTTCAAGAACTACAAGAAAAACTTAGAAAACTTTCCCCTTTTCCCCCTTCCCACCATGGATCACCAGCGTCGTACATTCCCAAGAACTTACAGTCAGCAGATCAGGTGTACCTTCGTCATGACGCCCGCAAGGGCCCTTTTCCTGTGTTAGCACGTGCCAAAAAACACTTTGACATTTTCAAAGATGGGAAGACTGTTCGCGAGTCAATGGATCGACTCAAGCCTGCTTATTTCCCACAAACTTTTCCCAGACCTGGTCGAATCCCTGTGTCTGAGCCACATGACCCTCATGCTCCTCAGGAGAATCGCACTGCCAAAACAGATGATGCTACCAGACCTGGATCGTGCTGCCAGATCTGATTACGCTCGAGGCAACGCTCCAGCACCTGCACAGTATCCTTGGTCAAATGCTCCGACACCACCAGTTACAACTCGCACTGGGAGACTGGTGCAGAAGCCAAAGAAATATCGAACATTTTACCGACTCAGCCGAGTCTGAGCATTACAACATAGAACAGATACTTCACAGACTCAAACAAACATATCCTTTCCACATGATATTGGACAGTTGTTAGTGAGTTTATTGACTATACTATTTGTTTTACTTTGGTATGCTTGCATTCATCGCACTGTGCCGTTCTGGGGGGAGCCCTGTAGCACTTATCTAATGACATAATGTCGCATGCGATTTGGGTTTTTAATCAATTGTAGTTGGAAACCGGAAGCGTTGCTATGACCACGTTGTTCAACGACTGTGTTAGAGAAGTTGATCAAAGAATGTTTTAGTTTTGTTACTAAATATTTAAAGCGTTGCCTTCGCGCCTGTGTGTTGCTTCACTGGTATTGACAATATTTTCATTTGGAAACGCAGTTCATAATGATACTGGTAGATGGTCAGATTCTATGCGTTCCAACACACGAAACTGACATGAATCACACAAAAAGAGAGAAGTTCATTTGAAAGAATGAAATAATCATTGACATTGCATCCGACATTGAATCAGAGGTAAATGTATAGCGATCTGCAGGGCGAATTCACACACTGTGTTGAGAACACACAAATCTACAGCAGCGCACACATTCAATAAAAGTTTTCCATAATAAGTCATAAAACATCTTCAGAACGATGATTAAAGCTAGGAGAGTGATGATGATATTGATCATCAGAATATTTATTTCTAGAAAATTGGTGAGAAATATTAGATGTTCTGCTGTTCAAGTCACCATTTAAAAATGACATAAACGTCTCTTGCTAATGAACAATTAGTTAAACACTCATCAAGCATGCCAATTCCACTATCAAAGTCGATACGAGTATAAAAAGGAGAAAACTGGTGCATCAATTGCACAAAAGTATAATACATCTTTACCCATTCCAAACAGCTTTTCATCAATCAGAAATAAACAGAAGTTTAAACAAGACACCTAAATGGGTTTAACAAAGGGAACTAGTTCGTTTCTAATCAAACTATCCCTCCTGATCGCCTCCAGTATCTGGATAATTTGACAGCAGATTTATTTGACACTTTATATCTGGAAAAGATATCAGAAAGACTTCATCCAAAAATGATTCAATGAAACAGACAAAATCAAATTCGTACATAAAATAAATAAAATCAAAGAGTCATCAATTTTAGGCAGGAGACCTTTACATTTCATGATAAAAAGGAAAAGGATTTATTTACATTTTTGTACAACCCGTGCTTTTAAATCGTATTAATATAGCATTTATAAAGCGCCTTGCGAAAGGTTCTAGGCGCTGGCAATCCACACTCTCGTGTACAGAAACAGGCTGCCTGCCTGGGTAGTGCCGAATGAAGAGCCGCCTGCCGGCGCTTCATTTAGTCTTTTCCCGCGTCATCCAGTCAATAACGTTCACACCGTTTCCTTACTTCGTTCATTCTTTCAGTTTCTCACCAGGGTGCATGCCATGTGTAACATGTGTCCATACCAACGGCCAAAGTGCCTTCTCTGGTGATGGGATACGTGTGTGCAAGATGCTATGCGTGCGTTCACCCACGGAACCTCGGCTTACAGTCTCATTCAAAGGACTATTTAGGAAATGGAGTCAGAACCAATGCTAACTCCAAGGGAAAAATCCCCCTGTGCCGAAACTCAAACCTGCAACCCCAGGATCACCAAGATTACGAGTCCGGCGCTCTACCAAATGAGCTACTCCGGTCCCATATTATCATTTT
>JADBJO010000407.1:552500-585000 GCA_016801955.1 Conus betulinus
AAGTGAAAATGTGATCAGTAGTGGAATAAGATTCTCAGCTTGAGCATCAGAAATAACTTCATTGGTTTCACCCAGGAAATGAGCCGCTTATTCAATATGTGCGTAAAAAATCTTACGCAAGTGACTAATCAAGGAAACGCCACGATAAGTGTTTGTATCGTTCACATCACATTTTTTATACAACGGAATAATTATTCATTTAGTCCATTCTTCCGGGAATACACCATCTCTGAAAAGTTTATTGAAGTATTTAACTAGAAAGGGAACTAACAAATCTCCTGAGGCCTTTATGACTTCGCTTATCAAAGAATCAGGACCAGCTGCTTTGCCACACTTAAGACTCTGGATGGCTTTCTTCACTTCCTCTACTGTAATTTCAGCGTCCAGAATAGGGTCAAATGCCATATCAGAGACATCTAGTTTTGGATGGTCCACACTTTTGGATAAAACCAACGTTTAACAAGTGTTCAAAATGGTTAAACCACAGGTTCTGTGAAATTGTGTTAGTTATGTAGGAACGACTGCGCGATACTTATTGATTTCAGACCAAAAGGACTGAGAGAATCATCTGCTTCTTGCAAGCAGTTAATGCGCTCAGTTTTTAAAACTACGTTTCTTCATGTACTTAAGTTGATTATATTCTCTCCTCATTTGTACATAGGCATGTCTATCGGTTGGATCTCAGATCTCTTAAAAATGGTCAATGCTGCCTAACTCCCGTCTTGTTGTTTTGACATTCCTCATTAAACCAAGATTTTATCACAATCCTGCTTTTTGAAGAACGATTTTGGCGTATACAAGCGCTGGCATTCATTAAACAATTAGTAAATCCATACAGTGCACTGTTAACACAAGTATCAATCATATTGGCAGCATATTCTAGATTGCTGTAAAACAGGTCGATAGTACTGTTATATATGTATTCTGCTAATCTATCCCTTTTCCGTACAGTTACATTTTCTGTGATAGGTAGAGATGACAATGGGTTTTACCTGTAATTTTCAACAGGATTGGCATGTGCTCTGATTCTACCCCTGCTACAGAGAGAGAGAGAGAGAGAGAGAGAGAGAGAGAGAGAGAGAGAGAGAGAGAGAGAGAGAGAGAGAGAGAGGAGGGGGGGGGGAGGGGGGGTTCTGACACACTTTGAGATTATTATTCGTACGTTTTATAGTCTAGTGTTAATTTCTGATACGTCAAGTATTCTTACCTCTGCTTTTGTTTATGCGTATTACATTTTTTTTTCTTTGATCTAAACATATTTCTCTGTTTGTATCACGTGATGGTTTTGAACCGAAGATTTCATTGGTTAAAGTATTTTTCTCTTTATTTCTTTACCAAAAAATTGCTGTCGTTGGCTTTGATCTACAGATCTTATCGTTGTCTTTGTCTCAAAGTCTGCGAATATTTTTCCTTCATCTAAAAGCATGGCTGCATCTGTTTTACCTGAAAGTATGCTTTCATTATGAAATAGGCTTATCTCTGTATTTCATCTAAAATTAATTTATCTTTGTCAGTGATCTCAAGAAGGCTTACCTTTGTCTTTAGTCTAAAAAACCTATCTTTGTGTTTGGTCTAGACTGTGGCGACTTCTTTCGACGATTTACATTGTAACGGCTGTACAATGTTACGTACAGAACGTCTTGTAAATGAACTGTACCTTAAATCAAATATGCAATGCCTATCTTGCAAACTACACATTCGTCCGTAGGTCGTTTCTATTGCGCGCAATGTACATATTCTATTCAATAGTCGTATGCGCAAAAATACATATTCGATCTCAAATTGTTTGCATTGCTCAAATGTACATGTTCGGTCCAGTTGTTGTTTGTATTGCACAACTGTACATATACGGTCTATATGCTTTTTGTAGCGCGCAAATACACGTATTTGGTCCATAGGTCGTTTCTATCAAGCGTGGCTATTCAGCTCGCAAATAATAGTATATATTGCGCCATTGCGCATACACCGTCATACATATTTGTCACGTCATACATATTTGTCACGTCGCATGACGTGAGCTCAACTCGCGAACGTGCGCACCGAACACAGTTCACCCCGTCAGTCGAACAGTGCTGATGATGGCTGCCGGATGGTAGCCGACAGCTCCGCCTTCGTCCGTCTTTCTTGAGAGTCCAGGTGCGAATGTTTAATCACGGTCATATATATCAATAGATATATTTTTGTTTCCACATGGTGCGCAAGTGTACATATCGGTCCGTAGGTCGTTTATGTGGTGAAAATGTACAGATACAGTCCATCACATGTTTGTATTGCGCAGATATACCCATTAGGTCCAATAGGGGATGTTGGATGGGTAGGGGAGGGGAGGAGTGAAAGACAACAACAGATGAGAGAAGACATGAAGAATTCTTCATTTATGACAATATGTCATAAGCTCGGCTTATTCATATGTTCCCATGGCAGACATACTGAAGCGGCTAGAGAGTGGGGGTAGGGGTGGATGGGGTGGGGCTGGGGGGGGGGGGGGGGGGGAGGAGAGTCGCTGTAGAAGAGAAAAAAATGTTTTAAGCATAAAAACTGTTAGCAAACATGCACACTATTTCACTGACAAATATACACAGGTACAAGAAAAGCGGAGAGAGAGAGAGAGAGAGAGAGAGAGGAGAGAGAGAGGGAGATGGGGGGGGGGGGGGGGGTGTCAGGTAGGCAGACAGACAGCGAGACAAGCAGACAGACACAGAGACACACAGAGAGGGACAGAGAGAAAGACAGACAGGGAGACAGAGAGAGGGCACAGAGAGAGAGAGAAAGAGAGACAGAGACAGTGACAGTGACACTGACATTGTTTTTTATATCCATTCAGCACTTGATCCCTATAGACAATGGGGGAGAACAATCATTCACCGATACCAACAGCTGAAATTTTATATGAACGCTCAAAAATTCAGCCCCTTCCTTCCGCCCCCCTCCCCCTCCACACACACACACACACACACACACACACACACTACAACACAACACAATACAATATTTATTCTTTTACCCTTTTGGGCATGGGAGAAAGGGTATGTTTAAAGCAACAACAGGAAAAGGAAAATAAACGAGTCAAAATAAAACATAAATTGCTAGTCAATGCTGACATATACCAACAATTTACAACACTTGAGATGATCCGATATACTTTGAAGCATTTTTATTTTCGATAAGTAGAAGACATCATTTGATAAAAATTATAGACAGATTTTGGGGAGAGAAATCTTTTTGGCAAACACGTGTTGCGCAAAGTAACATATGATGAACATTCCGTGATAAATGAAAATCATCACCACCTATTGCAGACATGTCACATATTCCATAACCTTTCTTCTTTTGGAATAGCAAACCGACGATCTGCTTCAATTGGCAATTATGATTATAACATCTGATTTTGATAAGAGGGTAAATATAACCATCTGGTAAGCTAGAAATATATTTATCCTCCTTTAAAATCAGATTTATAAAATTTGTAGAAAAAACATTTGCTGCTAGTTTCAATGTTATGTTACCGCGTTTGACTAAAAGAGCATTGCAAACTATTTTTGACATTCCTACAAAATTAATGTTTTGACGTCTACAAAAGATTGATTGCTCTAAAGACAGTCAAAACCAGTTTGTAAAGTACGGGTTTAATGCACGTTAACCAGGGAGACACAGTTACTGCACTGTTGTGCAAATGTGTAACATGAAATAATAGAACCTAACCGACATTTTTTCAACAGGGGATTAAAAAATCAAATCATTCGGACAAAGAGTGTAATGGATAAAGGTAACGTCCAGTTTCACCATAAATCATGTTTGTCATTGTAATTCTTTTTAAACGAAATGTTAATTTTAAAAATTTCAGCTGAAATTTATCAATGATATTGAAATTTTCGTATCCACGTATTTCACAATCATTTAACAATACTGGAACAATCATTTTATCAAATAAATCTAAAATAACATGAATAGGTAAATCTTCTGATCTTGCCTTTTTTTTAAAATCGTTTTAAATATGGCTGATGACGCCTTATCAAATGTGTTGTTCTTACATTTAGGGAAAAAAAAAAAACATTCGATTAAAATCTACCCCTAAATATTTGAAGCTGGTGACAACGTCAACTTTTTCATTTCCATAGTAAAATGTGTCATGTTTATTCAGCCTTGCACTGTTAAATGTCAGTATTTTAGTTTTAGCAGCATTAACTGTTAGCTTCCACTTATTCCAATATGATAGCAAGGAATCTGTGCTTTTTGCAGTCCCACATTGTCTCTGAAAATATAATTGTGTCATCTGCATATAACAAGACAAAAAGTTTGACATAATTCATTATACCAATATCCAATGAAAGCCTAATTTCTAATGGTGAGCACACAGTGTCTTTCAGATAGCCTTCAAAATTATTCAAATAAAAGCAAATAATACAGGAGAAAGATTCTCATCTTAACGAACACCTTAACAGTCTGACAAATTGCCGTTCATAAATACAGAAGACTTCATATTACTATACATATCATTATAACTCGTAGGATTTTCCCATTAACCCGAAATTAATCGGTGCATTATGCGATGTTTTTTTTTTCTCACATACATGGCTTCAGCTATATCTGTTTAGCAAGATCCTTTACAAGGCGTTTGTTATAATAGAATAACATAGCAGCACTTGAGCGTTTTGGTTAGTATGAAAAAGAATTAAAAGACTGCAGCCTTTACGTTTGTCACCATACGCCGTACAACAAAACAAAAAAGTGTTCTTTGCTTTCATATTCAGTTCTATAAGACGGGCAGATCATGTCATCTGTACTTTTGTGACTTAAAACTATTGCATACAATTTTTCAGACCTCCGTCTGAATCTGATGAAATTGTCTCTGTGCCATTTATTTACTTATTAGTGTGCTTACTTACTTTTCTGCCTGAAAAAAAGTTTTCAACAAACACAAATGTCTAAATTTATCGTTCTCTCTTTTTCTGCATGTCAGTTTTGCTTGAAACAAGAAATGAGCCTGTTTTTTTAAATTCCGCCAAAAAGCCGTATTTATAGCGAATTCTTTGGCTCAGCCAAACAATTCCAAAGCCATTTTCTCACAAGTGTCTTCTATACATGTGACTCCCAGATAAAGTGACCAGATTCGTGTTGTAACGAGAACATTTCAAAAACATGTTTATATATTCTTGATCATGGGGAGTTTGACTAGTTTAAACCAATATCTAACACACTTTGCAGTCGTTGATACATAAAAAGAATATCTCCCGATGCACCAGCTTGTTTGATGTGTTCAGGGGAATAATTGGAAATCTTTTGCATGGCAAACATATGGACATTTCAACTTGGTCACTGCCATGTTCTAATCCTTATACTTTAAATGCATATGTCAGAATGGGTTCGATCTGCGTGTCAAATACCATCCAAAACAAATCCATATCTATCGTGTTTAGTTTTCCTAATGACTTCATTATTTCTGTCATCCATTTCTTTGTTTTATTATAAAATTTTCCTTTTTTCAGGATTGACAGTCAACCGTAATCGATCTACGCCTCTTTTAGACTATCAGTTTGATTCTGAAGCCCCGTAACGGAGTAAGATAATAAAATGACATCATCGGCAAAGAAAAAAAGGATATTGCATCAGGAATTAACTGAATGCAATGTTTTCCATTATCAGATAAATCAACCGCCAATCTCTCTGAAGAAGAAAGAAAATAGGAGTAGACATCCTTGTTTTCACACTCCTTGAGCATTCGGAGCAGTCAGGATCACAAAACACGTATCTTGTGCAACATGAAAAAGATACAATTGAAGGTGCGTGTAGGACCCAGAGAAGTACTGTCCTCAACTACTGAACAAACCATCTGGGAGCAATCCTGCACCACCCTTAGAAGCCTGCGCTGTGTTCACATAGGTGCAGGCACGCACAGGGCATTCCATACACACAAGGTAACACAGAATCATAAACGCTTCGTATAGCTTTATACAGTTTTCTTTTCACATCACATTTGTTCACAACTGCTCTTAAAGTGTTTCTAATGACGGAATCCCAACCTTTCTGAAGTCCACAAATGCGACGTACAAGTTAGACTATTTTTGTAGAAGACACTTCTGCACTATTGCATATAGGGTGAAAATATGATCAATAGTACTATAGCCTGCTGTGAATCCTACCTGTTCTGCTTTTTTCTTCATTTTCTGCCCACTTTGAAAGTCGTTTATTTAGAACATCTGCATACACCTTACTTACAACACTGCTAAGCGGTGGTGCGATAATTATCTGGCAGATGTGCGTCTCCCCTTTTTTGTATATAGGTACATTATCGATTTCGACCACTTATTCGGAAAACAACACCAAAATCAAACAGTTTATTGAAGTAACTCGTTAAGAGATCAATTTTTTTTTCACTTGCATCTTGCAACATCTCACTGATAATTTTTTCAGGACCTTCACCTTTTTCAGTCTTGAGGTTGCCAATGCTGGCTACAACCTCATGTTCATGTGTGTGTGTGTGTGTGTGTGTGTGTGTGTGTGTGTGTGTGTGTGTGTGTGTGTGTGTGTGAGAGAGAGAGAGAGAGAGAGAGAGAGAGAGAGAGAGAGAGAGAGAGAGAGAGAGAGAGAGAGAGATTTTGTCTTAAGGTATATTTGTTGGAAGGAAATTCATCGCGAGCACATCAAAAAACAGCTACAGACACATCTCACAGGCTCTTTCAGCACGGAGGTTGTTCTAAACGATCGACCTGAGCAACGACGCCTGTTTCCTGACAGTCACAACATAATAGAGAAGAGAATGAAGATTGATTTTTCCAGATTTTTCCTTGCTATCTATTTTGTTTCCATTGCTTATGTAAACTGTTCAACGTTCCTCGAAACAGATGGAGACAGTGTGTGTGTGTGTGTGTGTGTGTGTGTGTGTGTGTGTGTGTGTGTGTGTGTGTGTGTGTGTGTGTGTGTCAGTACAACTTTGAGTTAATCTGACAATAAATTGGTTTCAGTCAGTCAGTGTGTGTGCGTTCGTGCGTGCGTGCGTGCGTGCGTACGTGCGTGCGTGCTCGCGTGCGGGTGTGTGTGTGTGGGCGCGTGCGCATGCGTGCAACTGTGCGTGCGTGCTTGTGTGTGTGTGTGTGTGTGTGTGTGTGTGTGTGTGTGTGTGTGTGTGTGTGTGTGCGTTCGTGCGTGCGTGCGTGCGTGCGTACGTGCGTGCGTACTCGCGTGCGGGTGTGTGTGTGGGCGCGTGCGCATGCGTGCAACTGTGCGTGCGTGCTTGTGTATGTGTGTGTGTGTGTGTGTGTGTGTGTGTGTGTGTGTGTAAAAGAGAGAGAGAGAGAGAGAGAGAGAGGGGGGGGGGGGAGGTGGGTTGGGTTGGGAGGGTTGAGTGGGCGTTGGAAGGTGATAAATTCTGGTGGCCTAATAGACGTTCAATTATATAGCAAAATGAATGTTTTTTTCTTTTTTAAACATTAACATGCAACAAGGCTTATGTCATGTCCCGAGATTATTGAAATATTGTTAATCGATGTGGAGAGTATTATTTTGTTGATTTGAATCTCATTATTCCGATTGCCTGACATTGGAGGACATTGCCAAAGACCCGCAGACCGCATTCCACTTTCGTCTGTGCACTGTGTGGCAGGCTGCCCTCTCTTGTGTAGGGACCTGCTGGCTCAACAGCTGTAGCTGCAACAGATCTGACACCCAGACCGCTAACTCAGCCTCTCCCAGAATGACGGATGCCAACACACTGACTGCACAACTGCATGTTTAGGTGAGATGTGTGTCTTTATTCATAATTTGACTTTGACACCTTCAATTCATACAGCAGTACTGCACTGTCGACATGCGCAAGCAGAGACCATAAGATGATTTGCATCACATCCTACGCGAAGACGTTGAAGCAGCAGTCAAGTCACTCAAACAAGGGAAGTCAGCGGGCATTGACAACATACCTGCAGAACTGGTCCAAGCCGGAGGAGAGGCCATGATCACTGTCATCTGCAATAAGGTCTGGAGCTCTGGAATCTGGTCAACTCCCTGGACACAGTAACTGATCATTACCCTTCCAAAGAATGGTAATTCACAGTTGTGCCAGAACTATCGCACGATTAGCTTGATCTGTCATCCAAGCAAAGTTATGTTAAAAGTTTTACTCAACAGTTTGAAAACTGTAGCAGAGACCATCATTGCTGAGGAACAAGCAGGTTTCAGAGCTGGTCGAAGCACAACTGAGCAGATATCCAACTTGAGAATAATCTGCAAAAAATATCTGCAGCACCACCAAGGTTTCTACCACGTATTTATTGATTTTAAGAAGGCCTTCGACATGGTATGGCATGCAGCATTATGGACAACCATGAGGAAGTACAGCATCAATGCCAACCTCCACATGATTGAAGAGCTGTACAACAAAGCCATTGGCGCCGTCTTCCTGAATGGCAGCATAAGTGACTGGTTCAGTACCACTGTCGGCGTGCGTCAGGGATGTCTGCTCTCACCACCCTCTTCTTAGAAAAGATTATGGAGGATGCCTTGGAAAATCATGAAGGAACAGCTAGCATCGGGGGAAGAACAATCACCAGTTTGCGATTTATAGATGATATTGACGGCCTGGCAGGAAATGAAGGCGGGTTGATGAGGTTGGAGGAACATCTTGACAAAGCAGCAACGACAGCAGTCGATGTCAAGGGATGGGTGAAGGTGAAGTTCATATAGATATCTGTCTTCTTGTCTTCAAAAATGAGCACAATTGCGGGGGGAAAAATAAACGAAATCACAAAAGAATGGTGATGATGATGCTGGTGATGGTTATCACTAGTTGTGTGAAATAGAACGCCGCTCTCTCCGGTTTTTTTATGGACAGTTTTACCATGGTCCATCTTAAATCTGAGTGTTCCAAATGGTGGGTTTGTTATACAAGTTATATGTTCCTGCAGATCACTCTTATGGGATATAACTGTTGACGTATATTAACCTCAAAACAGATAGTGTGACAGAAATTCTTCACTGTCGAGATCGAGAGCAGAATTGATATTGGTTCACGCATTCAGTTGAATTATTATTTAATACAGAGCGTCAGGGGACTCTGAAGCCCTACATCAAATGTTGATGCATTATGTGATCAACCATTGCAAGACCTTGACAGGCTCTAAAAATTTCTTTGGTGCATGAAGCTCACGCCCATTTAGGACACAGTAATAAGAAAATGTACGCAATAGAGATTCTTTACAAAAAAAAAAAAAAAAAAAAAATCGAGCAGACAGGATAGTGTACAAGTCTAGCTTTGCCAGAAGAAGGCTCTGCCCCCGTTAAGAAGCAAAAAGTGGATTGTCTGCCGAACCGTCTGTAGAGGAGCAACGTTATCCACAACAGCAAGAGGCTGCTACAATATTATCCCGCTGTGTTGAAAGAACGCCACAGCAGCTTCCTTCACAACCGCCAGAACTGTGATATCTGCATCAGCGAGACTTACAGGTCTACATTCTTGTCCCCCTATTCGCGTTAGTGGAGAGGCAAGATGATTTAATACGCTGGGCTCCCATGCTGCTCATGACTGAAAAAAAAATCAACACAGGAGGCACGGATACATGCAACTCCTAGGTCAGCTCCCATTGCAAAGGGAAACCGGCGTCTCCCTCAGCCTTCCAAGGAACACACTGCTGTGTTGCTATCGTAAAACTGCCAAAGCTACAAAGCAGAACATAGGGATCAAATGACCTATGCCACTGTAGCGACTTCATCAGAGCTGTCCGAACGGACTTCATTAGAGCTCTTTGAAACGAATATTTTACTCCATGTCTTTGTAACTAGGGTTTGAGAGTTCGTTCTCTTGTTGTTTTTGGAGTAACCATTTGTTTTTCATGTCCATCTTTCTCTGAGACACATAAACACTCAGAAACCAAACTCAGGTTTGTGTCTGTGTATGGAGTTGTTTACAACAAATCATACCTACTCCAAGCCATTAAGGGGTGTTTCTGATGCCTCACCTTACAACAAGCCCTGGAGAATGACAGGCTTCACCTCCCAATCTATGTCCTCTAGCAAATCAACAGAAAGTTAAGGGCAGCACCCCAGTGGATCCTTGTCCAGTGCGAGATCACAGAGAAGGGAAGAGCAGATGACATGGCTAAAAGAGAAATCCTGAAGACCATCCAGAAGACCAGCAAGAAGACCAGCAAGAAAGGTAGCATTGTCAGGTCACCCCTAAAGCTACATGCAGTAGGGGGTAACAGCTACTAACACTTTAAGTTCGAAGATAAGCAAGTGATCTTGTTGAAGCCCAGCACCGGCCTAACTGTGTCAATGTACATGGGATACGCTACCTTACTGAACTGCTCCTATGGTCAAGATACAAGATCAAATCCATCAGAATCGCTTTTGTCTTTCGAGAGAAGCAACAGAGGTGTAATTGACAGCAACCTCATGAGCCACCAAGCTCTAAGGCAGTCGGCAAGATTTATTTTTTACTGTTGTTCTCTCACCCCCCCCCCCCCCCCCCCCCCCCCCCCCCCCCCCCCCCCCCCCCCCCCCTCCGACCAGTAGCCTCAATTCCACGCCGCTTATCCGACACTACTGCCGAGTTAGCTTAGTGGTGTTTGGAAGTGCCCGTTCTGATCCAACATTTCGACTGGAGCCCAGAGCACGTTCAACAGGAACTGTTAGGGACTCCCCCAAATCCCACAAATAAATGTGGACGAGCTTTATAGAAAGCAACTGCAAAGTTTCAGTTTTAATTTCAGTGTTATTGAGGTGGTGTCACTGTGTACGCGATAGTCCATATATGATTCACCATGTTTGTTAAGCTACTTGACGACAGTGTCCAGGATTTTTACAGGTGGGTGGCTTAATGAGATAAGAACAAAATGAATGGTTACAGACACTACATAGACAACTGACTAACAAATCGGCCCAACGCTCGTGTCAGACCTTTGATACCTAACCTACCTGGTACAACTGCCAAAAAAGAAAAATCATGAAGGGAACGACATTAGAATGACTTGGTCTCGGTCCATATTTGTCATTTATGCCCAAACCCCAAACAAGACATTTTGAGGATGATTTAATCTGTCTCCCAGCCCTTTTTGACTATGCCACATCTCTCTAAGCAGCAAACGTATCTGGAAAAAGGAGAACGCTGAAATGACTTGTTCATAATCTCTATTCCATTGATCTCTGGGTATTAATCGAAACCTGTGACAAACCACTGTTGTTTCCTGTCTTGCCAAAGACGTCTTGTTCATGCAACAGTCACCACCATCCTACATCATTATTACCGCCCTCCTCCATCCATCACCGGCCCCGTCTCCCTACCTTTCTCTTTTTCTACCTCCCTGCCTTTTCTCTTCTTTTAACAGTCTCAGCAAGGTGATCGTGTTTCCTGCTGAACTTCAGGCGTCGGGTCGATCGATAATGAGGAGTGGAAATGATGGTGGTGAAAGCCTTTAAAGTTCAGCAGTCTCTTGACGTCACTGAGACAGCGCTGATTATGTGTAACCTTTGAAGCGGGGACTAGCGAAGTTGTTTGGATTAAGTAACTGTTGGAAATACAGTAAAAGCTGTACTGGTAGCTTAATTTTTTTTTCAAACTTCAGGTAGGGGGACTTCAAACTGATCTGTTAGACAATCTCTTATTCCTACTGGCTGTTTCTTACACGGGTTGTAAATCAATCAGTTGTCGACTGATTAATTGAATACAGGTTATCCGGTAGTGATTAAAAAAAAAGCAAGCCAATAACCAAACAAACACGGCTTTTGTGAATCAAATGATGTACAATATCATTGGAATAATCTCTGTTGTGCAGGATATATCTACTGACATCTGTATCAGTGACTTGAACAATTGTAACTTTAATTGAATGGTAATAAAGACGATTAAAGATGAGTTAAAACGGCAACACAAGCAACACACCCATCCACCCATTCTTCCATCCATCCATCCAGCCAGCCAGCCAGCCAACTGCCTGCTTGCCTATCTATCTATCTACCTACCTACCTACCTACCTACCTGCCTATCTGCCTATCTACCTACCTACCTACCTACCTACCCATCTTCGTATCTTTCTATCTCTGTCGGTCTCTGATTCCAGTCTCAGATCCACCCATAAATATATAAATCTGAAAAAAATACGTAAAAAAAACCCCATATGGGCAAAAACATAGTTTAGAATGGAAAGCTAATGTTCACTCTGGACAGTGTGCGCAGTTTTACTATGTGGTTGACTGAGTATGAAAAAAACAGGTTATCAGTTCTCAAAGAGGCATATGTGTACAAATTCCTTAGAAAAGAGACATGGATCACTAAGGCATAAAGACAGTGAAGCACAGTCAGAGAAAAGGGAAAAAAGACAGTTGAAGAGAACGATAAGAAAGAGGAAACTGTTAACGCAGATTTTCCAGGAAGTGGGGACACGCGCTAGCGCGCGCGCGTGCACACACACACACACACACACACACACACACACACACACACACACGCGCGCGCGCGCGCGCACACAGGCACGCGCGCGCGCGCGCAAGCGCGCCCTACGCTCGCACGCACGCACACACAAACATACTTCGGCATATCTGTTAATGACCTCGTTGAACATCATGTTTCATTTATTCAGGCAGACTTCGAAAGAGCATGTGCGATAGTCTCCTTTTTATTTTTAGCCAGCTCAGCAGACATCTAACTACTTTTTCTGCCTTATTTTGACGTGGTGTAACATGACCGATCAATGAATGATATGGTGGCCCCGAGACAGTCATCGCCAGACTGAAATGTTCAGTCTGTTGACGTGACTGCAGTGTCGATCATGCTTTAAACAGCAGTAGCTGGGACTGGCAATAAGGTTAGAGAATAGGCCGGAAACGGGAGATTATGTAAGTCGGTGACCTCACAAGACTAAAAATCTGTTATGCCGACAACACTGTCCATACTCCACTCTCCGTATTCTTCTCTCTCGCAGTCTGCATCTCAGGAAGGGCGATGTCGATGATTCAGGCGATCGATCTAATGGTCGTATTATCCAAGCCAGTAGAGCGGGACAACTTACGGCCTTTCTAACTGCAAGAACAGCCCGTTCTGAACATGGGGACTCCTGTCATAC
Organism: Conus betulinus; assembly: GCA_016801955.1. NCBI lineage: Eukaryota > Metazoa > Mollusca > Gastropoda > Neogastropoda > Conidae > Conus > Conus betulinus. The sequence continues at coordinate 565,550 of JADBJO010000407.1, forward strand.
CAGGGAACTCAGTGAAACCATATAGGGAACTCAGTAAACCCATATATTGTCAGCGAAGGATTTGACATTTCCAGGTTCAAGCCGTCAGTTTCAGTATTAGGTCCAATACTTAAGTATGTCTGTTATCCTCTATACTGACAGAATAGTCGGAATAGTTGATTGGCCGCGCCTGTTTTTCCCCCCATACTTGTTTGTTTCATGCATTAAGATAATCAGGCAGTCGTAAACATCTACAGAGGAAACAGGAAAATTGCTCCCAACAAAGTATTTTGAGCCCTTTTCTGAGCAGTTCTGTTGGTTGTAGAGAGTGTTCTTATATTAATAATGTCTTAACAATATTGATGAAAGGGCTGGTACACTAAGATACTGAGATAGTACTTAGGAGTTAAATTGATAAACACAAAGATGTAGTGTCCCGTATAGTTATCATCATCTTCGTCGTCGTTGTCATCATCATATATCATTATCATCATCACCATCATCATCATTATTATTATAACTATTATTAGAACATGATTGTCAGTATTGTAGATTAATGTTTACATTAAGGATGGGTTGTGCGACTGAAGGAGATATCAAATCCAAGGGCAAAAGGTCTCAATTGAAAGATATGAAAGAAAGATTTAGCATTTAGATGTCCCCAAACGAATGTTGCCACAATACAAGTCGGCATGTTACGAGGTGTTGTGATGTGATTATCACGGTACAGATTGAGCCTATAAACACAAGTTTGAGTTTCCATGGAGAAAGTCAGGAATATGTTCTTTTCCTACGCTAACTACATATCGATAATTTCAAGATTAATTCAGCACTGTTCCTTTAAATTTCGAATCTGAAAATTTATGAAGAGCAGCTACGAGCTTCAGAGAAACATTTTATTCCGACCGAAAATAATGAAAATCTGTCTTCTTTCTATAGCTGCAAGTATGACAGATGTGCATTCGATTTCGCCATCGTTTCCGATGAGCAACCTCGCAGCTCACAGACGGACTTGACAGTGGCATGTGTTGAGAAATACGATTGCATTTACCGGCCATCCTTCCTTTTCTCAGTTGTTCTGAACACCATAAAGAATTAACACGTAATGGGGTAGATGGCTTTCAAGAAGAGCACACGTAATCAGCCAAATCGCAGCTTGACTAGAGCAAAATACTGAGCAAAATCGATGTGCATGAGTGCGTGCGCGCGCGCACGCGCGCGCGCTTGTGTGTGTGTGTGTGTGTGTGTGTGTGTGTGTGTGTGTGTGTGTGTGTGTGTGTGTGTGTGTACGTGCTTGCATGGGTACGTGCGTGCGTGCGTGCGCGCGCGCGCGCGCGCGTGTGTGTGTGTGTGTGTGTGTGTGTGTGTGTGTGTGTGTGTGTGTGTTTGAGGCTACACCGTTGTACTGTGAATGTGATAAAGGTGTGTGCATGCGCGCGCCCGTGTGTGTGTGTGTGTGTGTGTGTGTGTGTGTGTGTGTGTGTGTGTGTGTGTGTGTGTGTGTGTGTGTAACATTATTGCGCGTGTGCGTGCATTTAGTGTGACCGCAAGCGTGCGCATGTGGATGCACTGGATACAATGTCTAGTTCATAGTAATTCAGTATATCTTCATCAATGGGCATTGGCTTTCCTTGTTTTTTTTTTTTTTTTTTTTTTTTAGTGCATGTCTCAGTCTGCTGACCAAAAAATCCGAATTAATAAGACAATTAGTTTTGTGATTTAATCAAAAAGACAACAATGAAAGAAAGCTACAGTTTAGAGATCTGTTCTACCTTTCACGTTTTTGATATCCATCAAAATTACTATATATTCTACAGAAAGCAGTGTGTTAGAAATATCCTGGTGATTAATGTACGATGCCAGTTCTTATTTTAAAAAGAGAAATTGACCAGTTCTCAGTGTTATAAAATGGAGTCAAACAGAGTAGGTTTTACTACTTAATAATGGAATATGGACTGGAAAATTAACGAAACCTGTTTTTGTTTTAGAATATGTACATGGGTAAAGTATGGCAAAAAAGAAAGAAAGAAAGATATATAATTTCATATGCACATGTCTGAATATTTGTAGGCGTAATCTAAAAAGTTTATTATTGCATTCATGTTGTCATGTGGCAAATGTGGACGAACACTTCTCAGTTACTATGAAAATTATTTAATGGGATTGGTTAGGAGGCGGAAAGTGATAGAAAAATTGACGTTGACTTGAAAATATTAAATCATTCACTGACAAAGTTGCAAATCATTGATGTCTTCTAACTGAGAACTCCTCAATGAGTCCGGTCGTCAGCGGTTGTGACAGTCCTCCCCCAGTATCTAAATTGTGATGTTTTCATGCCGCGGGTGAAACGTCACAACCCAATGAACTCCTAAGGGTAGGGGTAGGGGGTCCAGGTGGGCAGGAGGGATTGAAGAATAGAAAAGAGAAATGGAAGAGAACGACATGAACAAATAACTGAGTGTTATGTTATTAATATTAAAAAAAAAAAAACACGTTTAAGCCTGTTTGAAGATTCAAAAGAAATGAAAGGGATATTACGTTAACTCGACAGACAGCATAACAAAAGATAACAGAGTATTTGAGTAAGATTAGTTTCAAAATATGATGTCTGAAGGTGGAGGTTAAAACATGAACTAACAGTTGAAGAACTGAGCTGCCAAATTACAGCAAAAAACATTTAAGTAGCAATGCGTGCTTCACTGGTTTTCTTCAGACCAATGAACAAACAATAGAAGTAAACACGTAAAGTAACAATCCTTGCCTTTTTGGTTTTCTTCAGACCAATGAACAAACAATAGAAGTAAACACGTATAATAACAATCCTTGCCTTTCTGGTTTTCTTCAGACCACACGACGGCAATAAACAAACAATGGAAGTAAACACGTAAAGTAGCAAGCCTTGCGTTACTGATTTTCTTCTGACTACACAACGGCAATAATCAAACAACGGCGGTAAACACGTGAAGGAGAAAAAATAAGTATGGGTGAATAATTCTCACTTCTGCTATTGCTCGTCACTACTTCAACGTTTGTCTCCACCTTTTGACCTCCGCTGGAGTCATCATATCTTGAAACATACTATTTCTAGCAGGATTTTAAATTGATAAAAAAAAAAAAAACATAAAGGTAAAAGGACCAGCACACACACACACATACACACACACACACACACACACACACACACACGCGCGCGCGCGCGCCCACACACACACACACACACACACACACACACACACACACACACACACACACACACACACACACACACACACACACACACAAGCGGACAGAAAGAACGTTTTCATTATATGCTAAATTGTTTCCAGAATTCGCCGCTAAAGAAAACTATAACGTCTTTGTAACCGATTGGTATCAGCACCAGCTTCAGGCAATAATGGAATTGTTGGGGGATGCGTAAGGAAAACCTTGGGAAGGGGAGCCGAATTCCACTCCCTGTGTTTCCTGGACAGAGTGCGGAAAGAGTATTCAGAACAGGGCAGATACTTGTGCACTGTATTTCATTTTTGTTAGTTTGGATGTTATTTTCTTTGAAACTCAGTCTACACATTTTCTTGGTCAGTACATTCACCTCAGCTTGTAATTCAGACATAGTTTCCTCCTTGCTTTTTTGCACCTGCCTACATTTTTTGTTTAATTATCAAATTGATAAGTAGAAGAGTACTGTGTGACACAAGTGGTCTGAAGAGCTTAAGTCTTGGGGCTGAGAGGGTGCTTTGTCACTCAAGCGGTCTGAAGGGTTGGAGTCTTGAGGGTTTGGGATTGGGGGGGGGGGGGGGGGTTGCTGTGTCACACAGGTGGGTCTGAAGGGCTGGAATTGTGGGGAGCTGTTACATGGGTGGTCTAGGGGAGAGTCTTCAGAGTTGCTTTACACAGGTGATTCGGTGGTGTGAGGTCTTGGGAGCTCAGGGGACGCTGTGTCATGCAGGTGGTCTAATGTAAAAGGCTGGAGTTTGTGGGGTAAATGGGGATGCCATGTTACACAGATGATATGGTGGGCTGGAGACATGAGGGGTGTTTCACATATGTGGGCTAATGAACTGGAGTCATGTTGCCTGTGTTATACGGGTGGTGGACTGGAGCTTAGAGATTGTGTCACACAGGTGGGCTTGTGTACTAGAACCTTGGAGGTTGTGTCATGCAAGTAGGTTGGTGCTACACAGGTGACCTGTGGGCTGATTATTAACACAAAACCATTCCTCGGAGAGTAGTTTGGAACATGGTCCACAAACACCCCATGAAGTGAAAATAGGCACATGCCTAAACCAAATCCGTCCTACGTTAGGAAAGGCACATGTCCCTTTTTTCATTTAATTCTTGCTTTTGAAAACACACACACACACACACACACACACACACACACACACACACACACACACACACACACACACAGAGAGAGAGAGAGAGAGAGAGAGAGAGAGAGAGAGAGAGAGAGAGAGAGAGAGAGAGAGAACGCGAACGTTTAATGTATATAGGCCATAGGCATCTTGCTCAATGGTAGTGGGAAATATTGGGGACGTGGGTGGGAAAGGGAGTGGGTAGATGGCGGGGAAAACAACAGCACGTACATTCAAAATCACACCTGATATGCACATATGCTTCCAAAGTAAATAACCTTAGCTCAGATATAATCTACTCATTCAACAAAACTATCCTGATCAACAAGCTCATCATAACTCCGATTATGAGCGTACAGACTTGAAAGAAGAAAACACACCGAACTTCTAGAGCTCAACATATTACAGAAGCTATATCTAACTGAAGACCATTATGTATTTCAAACGCAGTCAACTATTTTTGTCTACGCTTAGTTGAGTGACATATGTATATTGCAACTGCACAAGATGATTTTATCTACACCATTCAAAAGAATTTCTAATGGATCATTAAGATATAGACCAAGAAACCGTCGCCAAGCAAAGCTGAAACTACCACTACCACTGAAATCCATCCTGGAGGAATATAAAGCAGGGAAGATCAGACTTCAAAGCATGCTGGAGGACTCAGGAGACAAGGTGGTTGAAGCAATCAAGCCCCAGCTGAAGACAGGCAGAAAATGGAAAGTTCAAGAGGCGATGGATTCTGCAAAAGAAAGTCTCAAGATCAGAGAAATAACAGGACACACACAGACCAAAGACAAGGACTGGGGGTGACCCAAAACTGAATGGTGGTCAAAGGCCAAAGGAAAAGCCAAAAGAGACATGATGATTCAGGAGATGAGAAAAAAGAAGAAGACCAACAAAGACTCCAAAAAGCAGTCCAGCAGAGCCAGCAAGGGCAATGGACAACATGGGAGAATGCACTCCAAAGAAGTCTCACTTGGAATGACATTTGGCACATGGCCCCTCTCAGGATCAGCTTCATTCTCAGATCTGCATATGACCTTCTGCCTTCAAATGCAAACCTGGTGAAGTGGGGGAAAACAGACGATCCTTCATGCCCCCTTTGCCATGAAAAAAACAAACACTGTGGAGCATGTCCTAAGCTCATGTAAAGTAGCCCTGGCTCAAGGAAGGTACACATGGAGGCACAACCAAGTGCTCAAAGAGATTGTACAAGTAGTCTGGGCTAGTACCAACACCACAAAAGGGAAAATCAGGACTCCAAAAGCACCCGCAACATTCTTCACGGCAGGAGGCAGCAATCATGGCCAAGAACAACAGTGCCACTCGGAACATGCAGGCAGAGTCTGCTGGACGGGGCAGATGACTGGGAGTGCACAGCAGACCTCCCAGATGGAATAGTCACCCAGAGATTATCAGCAAGAGTGGCATGAGACCAGACATAGTATTACACTCTCAGTCAACCAAGCAGCTGATCATGATCGAGCTCACGGTGCCATATGAGAACAGAATGGAGGCAGCTCAGATCTACAAGACTGAAAAGTATGCTGATCTGGCAAACAGCCTGAGGAGAGAAGGCTATCAGGTCAAAGTCCTCACTGCAGAAATTGGAGCTAGGGGGTTTGTGGGAACGTCTGCATACAGCCTCATGAAACAGCTCTCAGTTGCAGGGAGGGAAAAAACCAAAGCCCTGAAAGCAATGGCAGAAGCGGCAGAGAGGTGTTCAAGTTGGATGGTCAAGGAGGAACAAAAGTGAACTTCATAAGGCTTAACTTTCCTACAAATATCAGGTGTCCCTGTGGCTCAGTCGAAACACTCGCTTGAAGGGGGCTTCTCTTCTGAGGACTCTCTGCTGCCACGCTCTCCACGAGTTTCTTTCTACTGATGCATGGGTAAACCATTGACTTCCGGGAATAGGCCGGAGGACGTCCGGGAAAGACCGGAGGACACTGGGAAAGACCAGAACCAAGGGCTCTGTGGGCTGGCTCCCCACTTTGCCTTCAACATGTGGCTACTAAAAACAAAAAGAAAAGATGCTCCCAGGATTCACCGAAAGGGGGAGAGAATGATGAATCCATCGGTGCTCAACCAATCACGACTGCAAATCCCAAACGGACTACGAACATGGACCAAATGGAATATCCATGTGTCTGTGGAAAGCGTTTCGCTACCACCCGTGGCATGAAGATCCACAGAACAAAGATGGGATGTGTGAAGACTCATCTGAATGAGCAGCAGCGCACTGCATCAGCAGATAAGACGTCGGAAGACCAAGGCCAGGATTTTAAACCACAGTGCCAGGACATCCACGCTGTTGGTTCGGATGAGGAATTTGCACAGGCCCTCGATGCCAGGCGCCTGAAACTCAACCTGCCACGAGCAAACGAGACTGAAGATTGGGAGAAACTGGATGCAAAAATCGTCCAAAGACTCGATGCACTGATAGGGAAAAGCACCCTGGAACACAAACTAGCCACATATGGGGACATTGTGTATATGCCACATGTAGAGACGCCTATGGAGCAAAACTACCCAAAGAGAAAACACCTCCAAAGAAATCCAGACGCCAAGAAGAGATGGACAAGATCAGGGTCCAAAAAAAAAACCTCAAGAAGCAAATGAAGACTGCTCTGCCAGCTGAAAAAAGGCTTGGAAAAACTCTGGGAAAGACCTGAAAGCAAAAACACAGCGCCCTCAGCAAAGCGGAATCTGCGAGGAAGAGAAAAAGCAAAAAAAAGAAGAAGACACAAGAGCGTTTCTTCAGAGACCCCTTCCAGTTTGCCAGAACTCTGTTCGAGCAGCCAAAATCTGGGACCCTAAGTGTGGACAAAGGAGTTCTTGAGCAGCATCTGAGAAAAAAAACATACTCTGACTCACAGAGCAAAGCACCACTCGACATTCAAGGTCTGGTGTGGCCAACCAACCCTGAGGAACAGTTCAATGACAAGCCTCCAACGTTGGCGGAAATCAAGAAGGTGGTCGACAAAAAGCCAAATCATCACCAGGCCAAACGGAATACCTTACCAGTACAAGAAATGTCCCAAGGTGCTGGAGTGGCTCCACAGGCTGCTGCGATCAGCTTGGAGAAATCAGAAGATCAGCGGCCAGTGGATGACGGCAGATGGTGTGTACATCCCCAAAGAGCAAAACTCAAGTGACATCAGCCAGTTCAGGCCAATATCACTACTGAACGTCGAAGGGAAAATCTTCTTCTCTGTCATGGCAGCAAGGCTGACCAAGTACCTCATGGAAAACAAGTACTTGGATGTGTCAGTCCAGAAAGGTGGCATTCCAGGCGTGGCTGGCTGTGTAGAACACGCCACAATGATCTGGGACGCAATCCAAAGAGCAAAAACAGAAAAGAGAGACCTGGACGTAGTGTGGCTCGACCTGGCAAACGCATATGGATCTGTACCCCATGAGATGATACAGTTGGCTCTTAAGATGTACCATGTGCCAAAGAACATCCGCGACATGCTCAAGAAGTACTTCAATGGCTTCTCTCAATGCGGTTCTCTACCAAGGAGTACACAACAGATTGGATCAACTTGGAAGTGGGCATTGCAATGGGCTGTGCCATTTCCCCAATACTGTTCGTGTTGGCAATGGAAGTCATCTTGAAAGCAGCAACAAGCAACGCAAGACAAACAGACCTTGGCGATGGATACAAGATGCCCCCTCTCAAGGCCTTCATGGATGACACTACAGTGATTTCATCCAGAGAAGACGAGACACGTCACGTGCTGGAGAGGCTGGACGACATAGTTGCCTCATCCAGAATGAAGTTCAAGCCAAAGAAATCACGGAGTCTCTCACTGAGGAAAGGAAAAGTGGCCGAATCTGTGGTCTTCAGTGTTGCCAACCAGACCATTCCAACAGTAACAGAAGAAGAGTCAAGAGCCTTGGAAGATGGTATGATGATACGCTGAAAGACACACGAAGAGCAAAAGAAACCAAACAGATGTCGGAAGAAGGCTTGGAGACCATTGACCAGTGTGGGCTCCCTGGCAAATACAAGGTCTGGTGTCTGCAGTTCATGCTGATACCAAAGCTCCTATGGCCTCTGATGATATACGACATCTGCACCAGCATAGTGGAGGCAATGGAATCCAAAAATCAACAAGTTCACAAGAAATGGCTTGGCTTGTCCCACCCTGTCTGACTGACATAGCGCTATACTGTCGCCAAGCAAAGCTGAAAAACTACCACTGAATCCATCCTGGAGGAATATAAAGCAGGGAAGATCAGACTTCAAAGCATGCTGGAGGACTCAGGAGACAAGGTGGTTGAAGCAATCAAGCCCCAGCTGAAGACAGGCAGAAAATGGAAAGTTCAAGAGGCGATGGATTCTGCAAAAGAAAGTCTCAAGATCAGAGAAATAACAGGACACACACAGACCAACAGACAAGGACTGGGGGTGACCAAAACTGAATGGTGGTCAAAGGCCAAAGGAAAAAAGCCAAAAGAGACATGATGATTCAGGAGATGAGAAGAAAAGAAGAAGACCAACAAAGACTCCAAAAAGCAGTCCAGCAGAGCCAGCAAGGGCAATGGACAACGTGGGAGAATGCACTCCAAAGAAGTCTCACTTGGATGACATTTGGCACATGGCCCCTCTCAGGATCAGCTTCATTCTCAGATCTGCATATGACCTTCTGCCTTCAAATGCAAACCTGGTGAAGTGGGGGAAAAACAGACGATCCTTCATGCCCCCTTTGCCATGAAAAAAACAAACTGTGGAGCATGTCCTAAGCTCATGTAAAGTAGCCCTGGCTCAAGGAAGGTACACATGGAGGCACAACCAAGTGCTCAAAGAGATTGTACAAGTAGTCTGGGCTAGTACCAACACCAAAAAAAGGGAAAATCAGGACTCCAAAAGCACCCGCAACATTCTTCACGGCAGGAGGCAGCGAATCATGGCCCAGAACAACAGTGCCACTCGGAACATGCAGGCAGAGTCTGCTGGACGGGGCAGATGACTGGGAGTGCACAGCAGACCTCCAGAATGGAATAGTCACCCAGAGATTATCAGCAAGAGTGGCATGCATGAGACCAGACATAGTATTACACTCTCAGTCAACCAAGCAGCTGATCATGATCGAGCTCACGGTGCCATATGAGAACAGAATGGAGGCAGCTCAGATCTACAAGACTGAAAAGTATGCTGATCTGGCAAACAGCCTGAGGAGAGAAGGCTATCAGGTCAAAGTCCTCACTGCAGAAATTGGAGCTAGGGGGGGGTTTGTGGGAACGTCTGCATACAGCCTCATGAAACAGCTCTCAGTTGCAGGGAAAAAAAAAAAAACCAAAGCCCTGAAAGCAATGGCAGAAGCGGCAGAGAGGTGTTCAAGTTGGATCTGGTCAAGGAGGAACAAAAGTGAACTTCATAAGGCTTAACTTTCCTACAAATATCAGGTGTCCCTGTGGCTCAGTGGTTAGTGCGCGAGTCATTAAGTGGAAATGAGCATGTCCAGAAGGGCATGGGTTCGAATCCCAGTCATGGCTCATCCCAAGAAAAAAGATATGTACAAGACATATCTGTTTTTATCCCTTATTGATGCCGACCATTCTTGAACATGCATGCCAACTAGCCTCTGTTTGAACATCGGTAAAAAACACTCTTACGTCATCCTATACTCCTTGCCGTAGCCAAACTTAATTCTGAATATACTAGTTATCTAGGTGTTTTAAGTGGAACGCCAAGGAATCTTTTGCAGGCTAGTAAGTGTACTTTCTCAATGTGCTCTGAACGTTGCATGCAGACCCCGTATCTCCGCTGAGTACAATAACATTGGCTGGATTTTGGAATCAAAGATTTCAAAGAAAACTTCCCGAGACATTTCTTTGCAATTGTTAAACGCACGGCACGGAATATAAAGTGCTTTCTTTGCTTTTGTTACCATATATTCTATTACAAGATTCATACTAAGCATGGTAGTAAATGTGAAAACGCAGGTAACAATAGCCGTTGACTGTCTCGATTTTCTTCACCATCATAATACCATTTTCTCGACTGCTTAAATAGACTCCCTTCCTGAACACCATGACTTTAGTCTTAGATTTGTAACATCTAATCTTAACCTACAACAACCTGTTTTCAATGATGAGTTTAGTTGTGTTTGTAGACCACCTGGCGTAGGAGAAATTAGAGCTACATCATCAGCAAAGAGCAAAATGAAGATCTCAATAAAACTAGGAAGCCGTTGCACTCCACGGACCCCCGTTTCATTGATATGGTTGGCCAATTGGTTAATGAAGAGTGAAAACAGTGTTGGACACAATCCACATCCTTGTCTTACACCAACAGGGCAGTCAAAAAAAAAAAAAAAAAAAAAAAAAAAAACTTCGAAAAATCTCCATTGCATCGTACACATGAAATAAGAGAATCATTCATGGACTTCAGGCAACAAATTTTCCCTGTATCCCTTCATTATACAAAGCTTGCAGCAATTTGCCATGCTAAACCGAATCAAAAGCTTTACTGAACTCCACAAAGGCAACATAAGGTTTTCGACGTTTTGAACATAAAAGTCTCTGGGCTATAGAGAGTATAAATTGAATATCTGATCAACTGTTGAATAATTGTTTCTAAAACCAGCTTGATTTTCAACAATTATATTATTTTCCTCTAACCATGAATACAATCTCTGGTTCAGATTGAAGTAAAGCATTTACAAGTGACATTAATCAAAGATATATCTCTATAATTATCAGGGTCGTCTATATTCCCTTTTTTGAAAATATGCAATACAATGGCTTTCGGCCATTCATGTGGATACACACCATTATCAAAAAATTTGTTACATAACACCGCGAGAAAGTTAACAATAGTTTGACCCGTTGTTTTTAGCATTTCTCCAATAAAACCGTCCGTGCCACTTGCTTTGCCACATTTAATTTTCTTCAGTGCTTTTTCTACTTCGTGGTACGCAATGACCCGATTCAGAGGATGCTCCTGTCCCTCTTTTATATTTATTGGGGGGTATGTTTGATTCTATGTACAGCCTTCCTTTAAAGAAAATGTTTTTTTTTTTTGAAAATGTTCAAACTAATTCTCCTGTTGTTATAGTATCACTCATTCTCGTTTTATTCCTCAATCCCAAACATTTGAGACGGTTCCACAATAGAGCTGAATTTTTCAAGTTCACACTTAGTTTTTTCAGCCGTTTGCCTACGGAAACCTCGTTTTTTTTGCATTTAATAATCTCCTGTATACTTTTCTGCTGTCAGCATATGGCAGTCTCATGTCTTTATATGTACATTTTTTGTTGAATTTTCTTAACCTTGTGTGCAACGTCAATATCCCGTCATGGGATTCACATTTCACCATCCGTTTGAACTTTCGAAGTACACGTAAGCGTCTTTTATATCCTGTTTAGCCTTTTTGCACTCCTCATCAAACCATTCAGATCTCTGCGATTGCTTTTTAGTAGACATACACTTACCAGCTCTAAGCAAATATTGCGTAAGCAAATCCATTGCTGAATCAGCATCTTCATCAATCTGTTCCATTGCTTCATTTAACATAGTTATACCTTCGCAGTCTTTAAGACAATCTTTATATTCTTTTTTTCATTGTCCACATCCTACACTATTTTTTCTCTAACACTGTCTTTAAGGCAATTAGCATTCTGCATAGCTGCCTCATTCATGACCTGTGTGCACAATGTTAGTTGTACGGGTAGGTGATCTGAGTCGATAAACTCTTTTACAATTAATCGCATGTCTGAGAGATGAGAGGGAAAATTACATGACATCAAAAGTAATTATCACTTGACCCTTTTTCTGACACGAAAGTACAACCAGAGTCACAATTCCATTTTGAAGTACCGTTATAAAAAAAAGTCTGTTATTTTGCATAATTCAATTAGCCGAGTCCCTAAGAGATTCATTTCCATATCATCAGACTTTCTGGCAAAAGTTTTTATGTCGATTGCAACACTGCTGACCGTCTGCCCAAAAATGTCATCAATGTAATCAAAATTTCTATCTCCGGTGCGAGCATTTAACCCCCCACATAACTGAATAAGAAAATCTTCGAATTTCTCATACAAATACATAACACATTCATCAAGTACTTCTATACCATATCCATCAACATTGTTTTTCCAGTAACTGGAATCAAATGGCCGAATATAGGTTGAAATGAACATAACTTCATAATCACAACCAAATAGCTCTCTTGATATTTTTAGCACAACTACATCATCATTCTTAACTTGTATATGGGAAATGAATTTAGAAAAACACTTTTTGACAAAAAACAAAATTCCTCAAGAATATCCCCCCCCCCCCCCCCCCCCCCCCCCCTTGCTGTGACAGTTTCTGAGCTTTTGGAGATAAAAGAATCATTATCATTCTGAGAAAAACAACTGAATCAAAATCTTCTGAAATAAAAGTTTCTGTAAATGTAATGAAATCGTGGGTGGTTACAAAGTTAACAAATTCTTGATCATATAACTTTTCACACAATCCACGTACGTTATAATTCAAAAAGCTGACGGATCTTAACATGTTTTGACCAAACAACACATCTCAACTGTTATACAAATAGCTGTTTTCCGGGCATTTGTCCTGTTTGAAAAAAGTACCAGTTGTACCCTTTGCCCTTTCATGTACCCATTTGGATAGCTTGATGCCCAGCCTGATTGTCAGTTGTCTTCTAACTGACGTTCAGGAGAGGGCGCCAGTCTGTATGCGTTTATCGCAGCATTGTGACCCGCAACCAGACCTGACCCTCTTAAACGCCTCCCTGGATGCTACCCTGGCTGCCTTGGCTAACTGATCGCTGTTTGGTACTTCTAGCTCGTGGTACCACCCTGGCTAACTTTTGCTCCTTTGCATTTGCTCGTGTTTTAGGACGAGAAAGTCTTTCTATACCATTATTAGAGGAACGTTCCGCCCCCCCTCCCCCCACCCCCCTCCCCGCCTCGATTCGACCTCCAGTGCCGGCCCGCAGATAGTCCAGTAGCAGACCCCTATTTTTAAGCAAACCTTGCAGTTCGTCCTGGTAACCATTTCATTGCTTGTTTGAATAGAACTTGGTCTGTTCTTTAATTTTGGCCGGGAGTGAGCTTCACATCCGTTTCCGTTTATCAGAATTCAAGATGGCGTCCAAGATGGCTGCCGGAATCAGCTGTATTACAATATCCTTCATAATTTCTGTTCTACGCATTCAAATATGATGTTTTTTTATAGTCTGTACCTACATTTTCGGCAATGAGGAATCGGATTCTGGCCCTACTTTAAGGTTTCCAGGCCATCATGATGAAAACAAAGTCAAAAAGGCGACCAAAACTACCTGGCAAGTAATTAAAAAATATATAAATGCTGTTTTACTTGATGTATTTTACTTTCTAATAGATTGTGCGTGTGTGTGCATGTGTGTGTGTGGGATTGGGGGGGGGTGAGGAGGGGTGTGTAAGTGTTGATGTATATCCAAATATATATACTAACACAGGCTTTCATGTAACGATTTATAATGTCTTTTTGTAATCTCCTATGTACTTGTGAAATGATGTGGAGCAGAAGAAAAATTTCCGATGGACAATAAAATTAATTGAATTGAATTGTCTTTAGTCTTTTCAATTTCCTATGATGTGTGGTAGCCAGTATGGAGGATGCGGTGTGCTTCTTCAAAGATATCTATGGATGCCGTGAGGGCAAGCTCAGCAATTCTAAACGTGTTCAAACAATCTCCGAAACAAGTCGTCTACGAAATGATGGTCTGGCAGCACAATTGCTCCAGCCTATTGACGAAGCTACTATAACTTGTCATAAGAACTGTATTTCACGTTATGTGTCGCCCTCAAACTTAGCCTCTATTAAGAAAAACGTGAACAACGTGAATGACTTGGGTCGTGTGGTTAAAAGATCGTATCTTGGGTGCAGGAGTGTCTGACCTTCATGCCATTGCAAGGTATCACCAGATATGCTGTACGCGATTCCATGCCATCACACCATCCAGCATTGACAGCTCTAAAAGTCATTATACGACTGCTGAGCAGCAAGCTCTGATTGGTACATAAGGAACAAGAAGTGAATACCGACAAAGGTATGGACATCGATTAACGTGGAAGCTCTATACTTTGACACTGTAGGTAATGAGCATTCTAGGCGGACCCTCGTGAAGAAAGTCTGTGAGCACTTCGGCGAAGAGACGATTGCACTTCAATCACCCGGCATTGCAACGTTACTGGTTTTTCGGGAGCATGCACCAATGAATATGAAGCTTGTAGATGATGAAACGGATGACACAATGGAACTGTGTCTACAGAAGATAGCCAAGCAGGTAATGAAAGAGAGCAAAGAAGAGAACGATTTTGCTGCATACAACAAGCATATCAACAAAGAGATTGCATCTGCCTGCATCAGTGAAACATTGCTTGATTTTCTCGCTGCCATCAGCCCCAAGTTTGCTTACCACTCCTTGCCATCCCTTATGACTGGCAATATCATTAGTTCAGTCATCACAAACCAACCATCACCGCTTTAGACTGCATTAGGCGTCCTGGTGAGCGACCATAAAGCTCTGATTAAAGAACTCTCCAAATACAATGTCACATACACATATGATGAAGCGCAAAGATATGGCCGCTTGGCAGCAGTACACGCATCAAAAGCAAACTTGCAGGCTGGTGTGTCCGACTGTCATCCAGGTCATAACTGACAATTCTGACACAGAAAGTAGCCCCCGAAACTGTCGCCTCAAGTGCCACTATATGCAAAGCTCGTTACACAGTATCAAGCCCACATGAACCGCCTCGATGGACTGGATTCCAGCCCTACCATCTCCCGATTGACAAAAGAAGTGATGAAGATCCCTATTGCCTGTGAGACACCAGTCACCATGTACAAAGGTCGAAAGAAGCCCGACATGCCATTAGCTGCAGCATACAAGGTGGAGCTGGCACAAAAACACTTTGCAACACAGCTGGTGTCACTGGCCAGAACACGCGATTTTGACTTCTCATTCCTGAAGGACATCGTCCTCAAGGACGGCACACCAGAGTACAATGGCTACAACACCCGCGTTTGTCGTGGGACAGGTGTGACTCCAGCACCTAAGTCAGCATATTCCCACCTACCGCTTCTGAACATGAAACCCACAGATCCAACGGCAGTCCTCACCTCCATCACCAGAGGAATTGAACTGACCCGAGATGCAAACCAAGACATCCTGGTGATGATCACAGCTGATGCAGCGATCTCTAAGATCAGTGTTGACATCTCGTTTCATCAATCTGACCTGCTTGGTGGTATGGTTGCCCTGTTAGGCGGAATGCAACTGCTGATGGACTTTGTGTCATGCATTGGAACCTTGACGACGGACTGTTGTCTAAAAGAAGTTTTCAGTATAACGTTTGTTCAGTTGACAAATTGTTGTCTGGGAAGAAGTACCCTCAGAATGTGCGCGCCCTTCGCCTTCTGTCCGAAGAACTTCTGCGACCCATTCTCGAAAGTGAAACCATCACCAGCATGGAGGAATTGGAAGAAGAGCTCGAGAAGCGCTCATCACAGAGTCGCACCAGCAAGATGTGGGATTCTGTTGTCTTCCACCCAGTCCTCATCATGATGCTGTACTGTCGAGCATCGCATGAGAGTGACTGGCTCCTTCACATCAAAGCCACTGAGATGATGCTGCCATACATGTTTGCTGCACACAAGTACAACTACAGCCGTTATGGACTCTTCTATGTGCGGTCAATGACAAGGTTACATCCAGACATTCTTGCTCAGTTTTGTAAAGGACAGCAAAGTCTTCATCATACAGCAGGTCATAGAAATGGTCAGTGGTCTGACATGTTCATTGAGACTACCTGGATGAGGAAAGATCATGGCCCAGGGGGCATCACTGGCAACACAGAGAAGCCGCAGACAATGGCCACATGGGTGGGTGTACAGCATGGATGCTGTCATGACACTGACAGGAGATCTCAAGAGGATGGGAGACCACGATGAGGAAGATACCAAAGAGAAACACAAAGAAGAGTTTTCAAACAGAATCACCAAGATCGATATGATAGGCGGGCTATCTGACAGGCTCTTGCTACGTTTATTGATCCTCTCGACCCAGAATTACATGGCGACGGGTCACTGCTGAACATTGTCAGTGGCAAGGTGGCCATTGCTCAAGTCAATGTTGACAACACTATTGATTAGGGAAAGATGGTGCTCACAGAGTTTGAGTCCTCATGGCCTGAGAGGTTTCAGACGCCCATAAAAAAGTGACATTTGCAGAGACGAAAAAGCGCCTGAAAGTTGCTGGACAAGACGTAGTAAACCCTGAACAATCTACAATCGAGTGATTGGCCTTCTAGTCAGTCAGCGAGACTTGACCTTTAAGCAGTGTTTGCAGCCGAACTGACTGCATACCCGCCATCTATGTTTGAAGCAGATGGCACCATGCGAACCACTGGGAAAAGCACTCTCAAGACACACCTTCAAGTCAAGACCTCTCAGAGGAATTTCCTGACCCCAACTGCAATTGTGGTGGCCGTGTCTGCTCTCCTTTGGACCATTGCAAGGCCCCTACACGGCACAGTCACAACTTTCATTACAACATTCAAGCACTGGCTCTCTGAAAAGTTGGACAAATCTGACATCCATCTATGCTTGGACAGATACCACGAATACTCCATCAAGAGTAGCACACGAAACTCTAGAATCACAACAGCTCGAGTCTTCAAGCTTAATCTGCAGACCCCACTTCCACCTCGGGATGCAGTTTTGAAGAACTACACAAATAAGGTCCAGCTCAACAAGCTTCTTTACCAACAGATCCTGACTCCAAGTGGTCACTGACTCCCATGCCCTCGTTGTCACAGGTGAGGAACATGTCCCCACACAGGTACACAGGGGGCAAAGATCGGCACGTAGAGACACCATTTCATCGTTTGAAGAAGCAAACAGTATGATAGCTCAACAAGTTGTCGCAATTGGCACCGATCCAGATGCACGTGTACTTGTTTTTAGCAGATGGCACTGAGGAGTTCGTGTTGCTGCTGTTTTTCTATGGACACTTTTTTCTCAAAATCTGCCATTCACATGCGGTCACCGGTGTACAGGCGTCATTGCATTGACATCAGTGCAACACATCTCAAACACAGCGCCATTGTTCCAGACTTGCTTGCTATTATGCTCTCTCAGGGTGTGACTCTGTAGTGGCAACATGTGGCACTGACGAAACTACCGCTTTGAAGGTTGCGTCAAAAGGACACAGGCTGAATCTTCCTGGAGATCTGACAGTCGATGTTACACAGGTGGTAAAAGCAGGGAAACTGAGGTCATGGCAGCATGTTATGGTGTCAAAGAATGCTCGTCCATGACAGAGTGTAGACAGCCTGTGTGGGCTCAGAAGACTGGCAAGTCATGTTTTGCACCAAAACTATGCAGTCTACCACCGACTACAAAATCATTTCATGAGAATGCATTACGGGGTCAGCTGCAGGTGCCAAACTGGCGTGATACTCTGCTTGGAGAACCTCCATCATTCTAGTCCAGTTTTGCTGGGAAGCTGATCATGTCAACAAATGCCTTACTCCACAGAACATGTGCCATGGAACACCATACTCACCTTGGCATGTGCTTAAGCTTGTCCGCTGTGGCTGTGACTCGGAGAAGAAGTCATGCAGAGGGGGCAACTGTGGTTGCATGAGTGGCTAGCTGCCATGCACCATCTTCTGCACATTCTGTGCTTCTTTTGATATATGCCACAACCCAGTCAACAAGGAAGATTCAAAAGTGAATACTTTGGAGGACGATTACTAGACAATCATAATGCATTCACTTCAATGCGTTACCTGGAAAATTTCGAGAAAGACTATCAAGATAATCTTGGAGCAGTATGGGTCTGACTTCCAAACGTTGTAATATTAAGTGTATTTGTGTGAATACCTCTATGATTATTTCTTTGAGTAACTGTGTTGTTGATTTCCATGTAATATTAGTTGTGACTTAGATGTGATCACAAATTACGAGAAAAAATCGTTCCCTTCATAATCATTCTTGTGATCTTCAGTGTAGTTGTCTTTTGTGATCATATTGATGGCAGTCTTGATTTTTAGCTAATTCGGCTCAGTGGATAATGTGGATAAGGAATGATACAACTGAAAAAAAAAAGGTTTGTAAAGAAAGGGCATCAATATTCAATTAAAATGTGCAAAAAATCGTATTTTCGTATATCTTGTGCTACCGTTTTTGTATTTTTGTCATTAGGATGGCCTGGGTACTCAAAAGCAAGGACAAATTCGGCTTTGATGAACCAGAAAACATAAGCACAGACTCTAAAAAAATCATATTTTAATGATTAGAACAGGAATTATAAAGGATTTTGTTATTTGACCATTTTTGGCAGCCATCTTTGGACGCCATCTTGAATTCTGAAAAATGCAAGCGGGTTTGAAGCTCATACCCGGCAAAAATTTAAAGCGGAGACCAAATAGTTATCGAAATTGCAAAGAAAGTTTTGTGATCATATTGATGACAGTCTTGATTTTTTTTTTCTTTTTTTTTTTTTTAATACTAACCAGCTAGAACTGCAAGGTCATCTGACTCAGCGACCAGACTAAGAGGTTGATCTCCAGCTTCAGTGTCACACATGCCGAAATCACTCCTAGTTAAACTGGAACTGACCGACTGGACGGAATGTCAGACTGGAGGTCTGGTCCCATGGGTTCTGCTGCTTCGTGTCCTCCTTTTGAGATGGCGACGTCTTCATTTGGCAGTCCTGCCTCTTGTCCCTTCAGAGTTGAATTCTGGTTTTCATTCACACACATTAAGGTGTTTTTCCTACGATCCTGTAATATATCAGCAGCAGCAGTCAGATCATGCTGCTTTTCCTTTAGATCATAATCTTCATCGGAGTTTAAGGACTGGTTTGCAACCATCATAGTGTTTGTTTGCTGATCATTACAGGAAGGCTGCTCCCTTTCATCTCGTCCTAACTTGCTGTTTCTAACTGGAATCCTTGTAACACTTATATTGTGTCTTTTATCCACGACATATTTCATTTTATTTGTAATATTTGCTGTAGTATCAGTGTCCATTTATCTATTTTTCCACTTATTCCATCATCAGACGATACTGACTGTCTTGAATGAAACTGTTTTT